>CAHIKZ030005072.1:1287500-1312500 GCA_903632075.3 Acanthosepion pharaonis
GACATGAGTTAACGATTTTTTTCCGACATCATCAAATTTTTACATTGAATAATTAGCATAAGAACAAACAAACAATAAAATAAATTTTATAATCCATAGTCCTAATAAATAGTTTAAATACCCTACAAAAAAAAATAACCTAAAGATAAAGATAAAAGATAAAAAGTCGTCAAAAAACAAATGTTACGGCAGTTTTTTTATATACACAAAACCCTTTCAGAAAGAAATAAAATAAAAAAATAAATAAATCTTCATAGACACGTAAACCAGACTAAGCGAAAGCATCTTCTGTTTTAAATTTAGACACCCCAACCTTACCCTGACTTGACATCTATGAATGTAACTCTATACTGATACAAATTATTAACCCCCAACACCCCTTCCTGTTTAAACAATCGCTCTGGCCGTTACCATGGAAATTTTGATTTCAATAATGAATATGCTATTAAAACAGGTAAATTTCAGAAATAAGTTATTCCCCAAAAAATTTCGCCTGAAGATGGAACAGAGCTTACTTTAATTCAATTTAATTCAAATAATTATATTGAAGTTTTCGGCTCTTGTTTTGAAACATGAGACCTCTTATATAGAGTGTTGGAATCATATTTTTAAATAAATAAATATATACATATATATATATATATATATATATATATATATATATATATATATATATATATACAAGCACACATATATTTATATTTTATACGTAAAATGAACGCGGATAATTTTACTAAAATAAAGTTATCTATAACTGCAAATTTATATATATAAATTTATTTATTATAGGTATGAATATATAAATACAATTTTTAAAATCAAGTGAATCCCGTTTATTTTAAATATAAGAAAATCCTGTTTATTTTAAATATAATTTTTTAAACCAGTAACCCTGTAAAATATATAGACTACTCGCAATGAATTAAATGGTAATTTTTATTAAAATTTATATCATGTTGCGTTAGTCCCTGCTCAGCATCTGAAGATTGCGTTGTACATGAAAAACCTATGAGCAAAATATCTATTTATTAATATATATATATATATATATATATATATATATATATATATATATATATATGAAAGAAAAATATACGGAAAAAACAAACAAAATCCTTATATACGATTATGCTGTTTTAATGTTAATATGTCAAGGTCGGACGTTTCGCTCTAATAAACCATCTTCAGGACATATTCATAAAATATAATTAACATTATCAACTCAACATTCCTAAAATTTGAGTATTTTAAATGAAAAATGAAAAGAATTCTGTTTTGATCTAAAATTTATATGTGCGCTTGTCGAGCCTTAATCTCGCTAGAAAAGGGGAAATACTAAAGAAGCCAGGTCTAGTATTCACCGTGCGTGAGATGGATATTATGCCTGCTTCATAAATCCGCCTAAGATTTTTATTATGAAAATATTTTAAAATCTTCACGGAATTTTCATTCAAAATACTCAAATTTTAGGAATACGTTTTCACAGCGTCGCCCACGTGATGACAACGTGACCATGTTTTAAACGTAGCGCTGATCTTATAAAACTTTCAGTTATCTGTTTGGATAAGTCTTGTTCTTATGTACATCGTCTTTGTCATGTTGAATTGATAATGTTAATTATATTTTATGAATATGTCCTGAAGATGGTTTATTAGACCGAAACGTCCGACCTTGACATATTAACATTAAAACAGCATAATCGTATATAAGGATTTTTATTTGTTTTTTCCGTATATTTTTCTTCATACTGTCGGATCTATATCCATATATTTGCTTGCATATATATATTTATATATATATGATACGTAAAATTTTAATAGTCAAATGTGAATTAGGTCAGGAAACAGTAGTACTATAAAATGTTCAATACACGTGTGAAAAAATAACATGTCGAGCTTTTAAAATTTGTAAACAGTAACTATTATTGCTAATAATGCAAGACTGTCTGAACGGATTGAGTCCTCTTGGTCACTGACATCTTAGGGTATATAATCGCCGATTGATGACAAATCGGTCGGATTTTGAACTTGGCTTGAAGCAATCGGATGTCTAGACTGACTGATGAACTGTGAGGCCGTGAAACACTCTGTCTGTGGATGACAATATATATATTAGACAATAACGGAACAGTATTTATTGATAAAAACCAAATAAAACTGAATCTTAATAATACAAAAAGAAAAGAAACCACGCTTACTCGGCTACGCATTGGACACACTAGACTGACTCTCTCCTTCATACTAGAAAAGGGGCCTCCTCCTAAATGTGCCTGTGGAAACCAATATACAGTAAAACATATACTGATAGAATGCACAAACCTTACACACATTCGAAGAAAATTCTACAACATTAAGAGTACAAAGGAACTATTTACAAAAATTGATCCAAGTCATATAGTAAACATTATGAAAAGAATTGGTCTTTTATCAAAATGTAGTCTGTTGTATAATTAATATATGCTACCTTTTAACATTGTGCAAACAAATTTATACTAAATGGAAATCCTTGTCTTAGACAGTAATACCTGGAATTATATTGCAGTGTGCAAGCAAATAAGCTCTAGCTTATATAGCTTATAGACGTTTACAAGTCTATATATATATATATATATATATATATATATATATATTAAACTAAATTTGTCATTAAATGACCTACAGTGGTTGATATGCCATAAAACTGAAGCAACCAATCAACAAATAGAACCATAACCACGTGACACAAAACAAAAAAAGAACAAGCAAAAAGGTTATGTTACTTTATTGATAAAGCCAATAACTAGACAAAAAAGGAGTATGTTACTTATATATATATATATATATATATATAAGACATTTTTCTGTTTATACGTTCTTTATATATATATATATATATATATATATATATATATATATATATATATATAATCTCCTCAGTCTTGCTATTAATGGTTTTTAATATAACTGCTATTATTGCTCTAAATTCACCTTTCATGAATTTTAAGCGAATGATATGCTGACACTGGAGTAAATATATCGTTGCTACGAGATGAAAATTCTTCTACTGTTCTGGCCTCATCGATACTGTAAACAATGATAATCGACACACATCATTTATTGAACTGTTTACACCGCCCTCGGCTAACAGGAGGATCGAACACATTTTCTATATCATTAATCGATAGGAATCGAAATTAACGTTTGTACATATGCATTCGGTTGTTCGGAAAATAATGTCCGAGTTTAGAATAAACCTATTGTATGAGTTTTTATATATATATATATATATATATATATATATATATATATATATATATATATATATATATATATTAGTGATTACTAATGATTAAAGTGTCCTCATTTTTAAATTTATATCTATTTCATTGTTTCTATTACGTGACGCACAATGTGTATACACTGGGGAAATTGTATTAGGTTGTTCGGAAAATAATGTCCAATTTTAGAACAAATATTTTAATTCTGTTCTTATATGCTGTTATAACAGTTGCATAAAAATAAATCACTCTTTTCTGATGACTAAAGTGATCGCTTTTTCAATTTTATATCAATGTCTTTCAGAATTTTGTTCTCAAATACGTGTTGCACACTGTGTATACATTAGAAAATGTTCTTCGTAAAATAATGACCGATTTTAGAACAAATATTTTAATTCTGTTCTCATATGCTGTTATAACAGTTGCACAAAAATAAATCACTCCTTTCTGATGACAAAAGTGATCGCTTTTTTTAATTTTATATCAATCTCTTTCAGAATTTTGTCCTCAAATATGTGACGCACCATGTGTATACACTGGAAAATATCATTATTGTTGTTCGGGGAATACTGTCCGGTTTTAGAATAAATATTTCATTTGTATTTTAGCATATTTTTACAATAGGTGCACGATGACCTGTTACTCATGCCTAATGATTAAAATGTCCTCTTTTTATAATTTTATTTAAATCTATTACAGAATTTAATAGTAATCCGTATAGTGATCAGTATAGAGAAATAGTATAGTGAATAGAGTAGAGAATAGCGGACCGTATAGTAATAGAGGATAGACTAGAAATAACGATCCGGATAGTAATAGAGGATAGACTAGAAATAGCGATCAAAAGAGTAATAGAGGATAGAATAGAAATAGCGATCCGGATACTAATAGAGGATAGATTAGAAATAACGATCTGGATAGTAATAGAGGATAGACGAGAAATAGCGATCAAAAGAGTAATAGAGGATAGAATAGAAATAGCGATCCGGATACTAATAGAGGATAGATTAGAAATAGCGATCCGGATAGTAATAGAGGATAGACTATAAATAGCGATCCGAATAGTAATAGAGGATAGACTATAAATAGCGATCAAAAGAGTAATAGAGGATAGAATAGAAATAGCGATCCGGATACTAATAGAGGATAGATTAGAAATAGCGATCCGGGTAGTAATAGAGGATATACTAGAAATAGCCATCCGTATAGTAATAGAGGATAGACTAGAAATAGCGATCCGAATAGTAATAGAGGATAGACTAGAAATAGCGATCCGGAGAGTAATAGAGGATAGACTAGAAATAGCGATCCGAATAGTAATAGAGGATACACTAGAAATAGCGATCCGGAGAGTAATAGAGGATAGAGTAGAAATAGCCATCCGTATAGCGATCCGGAGAGTAATAGAGGATAGAGTAGAAATAGCGATCCGGAGAGTAATAGAGGATACACTAGAAATAGCGATCCGGAGAGTAATAGAGGATAGAGTAGAAATAGCAAACCGGATAGTAATAGAGGATACACTAGAAATAGCGATCCAGAGAGTAATAAAGGATAGAATAGAAATAGCAATCCGGATAGTAATAGAGGATAGAGTAGAAATAGCGATCCGGAGAGTAATAGAGGATAGAGTAGAAATAGCCATCCGTATAGTAATAGAGGATAGAGTAGAAATAGCGATCCGAATAGTAATAGAGGATACACTAGAAATAGCGATCCGGAGAGTAATAGAGGATAGAGTAGAAATAGCAATCCGGATAGTAATAGAGGATAGACTAGAAATAGCGATCCGGAGAGTAATAGAGGATAGAGTAGAAATAGCGATCCGGAGAGTAATAGAGGATAGACTAGAAATAGCGATCCGGAGAGTAATAGAGGATAGAGTAGAAATAGCGATCCGGAGAGTAATAGAGGATAGAGTAGAAATAGCCATCCGTATAGTAATAGAGGATAGAGTAGAAATAGCGATCCGAATAGTAATAGAGGATAGAGTAGAAATGGCGATCAATCAGACAAAAAGCTAATTCTTATGCGCTTCATTTATGGTCACGTGGTGTACTTAATTCAATAATGGTATCGCCTGTGTTTGCTTACTGACGATCTATGTTCAAACTCAAGTGTCGGCAGCGACACTTTACTCCTATATAACAACGATATTATTTGTCTTGATTTGTCATCAGGTCTTCATTCACTTTCCCAACGCCATAGATTGCCCCCCCCCCCCGCGCTTGTTCTATAAATACTTTCATGGTAATTGCCCGGATGAGCTATTCGTTATAGTAACTAGGCTTTAGGAATTTAAGCGCAGTACTACATTGGCGACGAAGTCTTATGAATTTACAGTTCAGTTGGCTAGATGTAACCGTAAGTTCTATGCTGTTTCATCTCTCGCACTTCTCTCTTGTGGAACCCTCTTTTCGGATCTATGATTTCCAGTCAAATTTTATCTTCAAAAATATAAATGCAATGTCAATCGTTATCTACTGTTTCTTTGTTCCCGTTCCTTATTAATGTTTTCTATTTTCTAATTATTTCACACCAAATAACCTCCTTATGTCTTAGTGGCTTTACTGCCTTGCTTAGGGTTGACTAGCCTGAAAAAAAAAATCATGTCTTTTTTTTTTCTCATAGTCGCTTACACTAAGTAACCCATTGCGTTTAGTGGCTTTGTTTTCTTGCTTAGATCGAAATAATTATAAATACGAACGCATTAAGTAAGGTAAATCTATTCATAACCGTATTTTTCAGTAGCTGATACGGCTTCAGATTTTATGAAACATCGTCAAAAGGCCACGTTATCTCAGCCTAAGTAATCAGGAGACTTATACATTTCAAAGCCGCGTTGATATTATTAACTCGCTTGCGTGAAATCGATAAACGCTCAGAATCTAACGGGCATTCAGTGATGCGACGCTTAACATATGCGTCCATATTAGCCCGTATAAGACGAACTCACGCAAGTACTCACATAGCGTTATCCGTTGTATCATTAACTTTAAGTAAAGGTCAACGTGGGTCCTTTCCAATGAATTATAATCTTTGTCAGTCACGATAATGGCGTTCTAACAGTCGCATCGACTATTTGTACCTCTAAGCAAATGAGAGCGAATGACTGCTTAGCCTTTCACCGTAGAGATAAAATTCAAGAGCGATAAAAACGTAACTAGGTAATGGAGTGGGGATTTTTTACGTATCTTTGAATAATTATTCTATCTGCAGATGTTGTTATTATGATTATTATATCACCAATTCAGATTATTATTTGTTATATTTGTTGTTTTATATCTGATCGTTCTTTTTTTTTCTTTTTTGAATGATTTAATTTTTAAAATGGGGCATTAACTTAGGTTTCTCGTTGCTCAGAATGTTAATATTAGCCGTTTCCTTATAAGGAAACATTCAGCATTCAACGACCGTGCAGATAAGACAATGATATAGTCAAGAAGGTTGGCTTTCCACATTTCTTCTTCTATGTCCCTTGAAGACTTAGGTGATCATGGCTCTTCACAACTTCCTATCACGTGTAGCTCTTTTTTCCCCTCGGTTCCGCTCTGCATTCCCACGAGCCCGTCTGGTGTGAAGCTCGTTAGCTTTCGATAACTCTCTTCCCCTTCAGTATGCCTCGTGAGGGTTAAGTTTACCAAGCTTTCTTTCCTCGCTATGTTAACAAGGAATTTCAGTTGAGGTTTCATGATTCTGAATATAAGTGTTTCTTTTTCTTAAAATTTTCTTTAAGACTTCGTTGTTGTTTACTCGCTCTGTCCATAGGATTTTCAGTGTTCTTCTGTAGAAGCAGATTTGCCTCTAGTTTTCTGCTCATTCGTGGGTACATTTCCCATCATTCAGTGCCATATAAAACGATAGATACCACCTACCAATCCAACATTCTTATCTTTGTTTCTAACGAAATCTATGAATAATTGAAATTAATTTCGAAATCCATTGAGAGTTACCCATGAAATACAAATATTTTTTTTTACGGAAAGTAAGGACCTACGTCCATCAAATTGTCTTTAAATTAAGTGGTGACAGAAGAATTATCATTGAACTTTTAAAAGGTAAGCTTAAATATTAATGCAATACTTAAATGCAGCGATCATTTTTGAGTTCTTCTATAGTTTATTATTGCCGATCGTATCTACTCCATCGTACTTATTGTGATGAAAGCCCAAATGAAGAACCCTCCATAGGGATCATAATTGATAATATTTCAATAAGCTAATCACCGATAAGAAAACTTGTATCACTAAAACTTGTATCGTTATTATATCCGAAAAATTATTCTAAGGTAAAGATATTTTCTGGCTTTAACTAACCTGCAAACGCTCGATAAAAACAAATCGATCAATCAAAACCGGCAAAAGTGGTAACAATATAATAGACTACGTAGACTGCTTAGCATTTAGAATGGTTCTTTTGTTAATCTACTGTGTGTTTGGATCTCGGTGTTCATGTATTTCATCCTCTATTAAAACACTTCTGTGGTGTGTAACGCAACAATTCAACTGATGATTAGCAGGTAGGCACAAAGAAAACCGGTGTCGCACGTCCAACCTTCTCACGAGCTGAAAGCCCTCTGATCTGAAACAGCAAAAACGAGCCTGCTTTATACAGCTGCGGACCAACCACGATTTGCATGCGAATCACGAGGCAACGAGATTTCGCGTTAACTAACCGAGACCGACCGGCATAAAACGTGGGCGCCGCCATTTTGGTTTTCTTTTTTACCGTTGGAAGGACCAGAGTTTGCATACTGCGCAGATTCGAACGCGTTTCCGAGGTAAGCCATTTTCACAATTTTCCCCACAACTTCACAGATATTTAAACTTCTGCAGCTACTTGCTGTTGACATCTCCGAATTTAGCTTCGTCGATTATTATACTAAACACATAGATGAATTTCGGAACTCGCGCATTCAACTCTCTCTCTGTCTTTCTCTTTCTTATGACTATATATTCAGGTTTGGACATTACAATTTAGTCCTTTCAATCAATTGAGTGTCCACCCAAAGTTGTAAAAAAATATAATTTACTGTAAGGAAATATGATTAAATTCATAGACATTCAAAAAACTCTTAATGTTCTCGAGACAGATAAAACAAAACAACCGCCATTTTATTTTATTTTTCCACTATATATTTTTCATTTCGTTTTTTCAGTGTTCTAAGTATCCTTTCTCTTATAATGTTCTTTAAGACTACCTTTTTGCTTACTCGCTCTGTCCATAGGATTTTCAGTGTTCTAAGTGTCCTTTCTCTTATAATGTTCTTTAAGACTACCTTTTTGCTTACTCGCTCTATCCATAGGATTTTCAGTGTTCTAAGTGTCCTTTCTCTTATAATGTTCTTTAAGACTACCTTTTTGCTTACTCGCTCTGTCCATAGGATTTTCAGTGTTCTTCTCTAGAACCGGATTTGCCTCTAGTTTTCTGCTCATTTGTGGGTACATTTTACATCATTCAGTGTCATATAAGAGGATAGATACCACCCAACAATCCAACACTATTATCTTTATTTCTAACGAAATTTTTTCTAACAGACTGTTTAGCATATAGAATGGTTCTTTAAGCTAGTCCAGTGCGTGTTTGGATCTCGGTGTCGCGTATTCCATTCTCTATTAAAACACTTCCCAGATATTTAAACTTATGCATCTACTTGCTGCTGACATCTCCGAATTTAGCTCCGTCGGTTGTTACACTAAACCCAGAGATGAATTTCGGTACTCGGGCATTCAACTCTCTTTCTTCTGACTATAAATTCTGTTTTGTACATTAAAATTTAATCCTTTCAGGTATAGTATAGAAAGTGCCTTTCATTTAACTTCATATTTTATGTTACTTATACAAAGCAAAAAATTATTACTGTATGAAATCTTCCAAATCGACCTTTATATGTGTTCGTTCCCTTCTGCATAATCACGATTATTGCCCTCCGCAGCTTCCTGCTTCTTGTAACGATACGCAAACTTTTATTTTTTAAATGATTTTCGTATCCAGACCGCCATGTCTTTACATGAAATAGTTAAACAGTAAGCTCGATGTTTCTCTCTTGCTTTTGAAAATGTTAAGTGAGCGACTTGTTCGCCAAGGCTCTTTTTTCACATTTGGCCTCAAACACGTTGTAACTATTTCTTTTTGATTGTAAGTATAGGTGTCTTTTTAGTTACCAGTCTCTTTCAAATTTTCTGTATATTTCCTAATTAATCAAATAGAAAGACAAAGATGCGTCTTCTTACCGGACTCATCCAAACTTTACAGTGAGACAATCCTGGGGGAATTGCTCTGAACAGGAGTCATTATCAAATCTTAGCAGCAGACATGCAGATGACACAGTTTTGATAGCAGACACAGAAACTCGTACAGAAAATAGAAAAGGAAAGTAAGAAGAAAGGACTAATCAACTGCAGGAAGACAGAATATATGGTTGTCATTAAAAGAAACAGCGTAGCATACGAATTATAAATAGCGGAATTAAACAAGTGCAAAATTTACATACCGGGTGTAACAGCAAAATTGTCCAAATAGTGTAGCATGTTAAGTGAGGGTCTTGTTCGCCAAGGCTCACTTTTCACATTTGGCCCCAAACACATTGTAACTATTTCTTTCTGTTTGTAAGTATAGGTGTCTTTTTAGTTACCAGTCTCTTTCAATTTTTCTGTATATTTCCGGATTAATCACATTCTCTCTCCATGTTATTCTAGAAAAAACTTCTGGATGACAGCATGTCAATCATTTCCAATTTCTTTTTTATCTGTATGGTTATTGTCAAGTATTCCCTGTCATACAGGCAGATTGGTATTACGTGGCAGGTTATCACTCTTTTCTTTATATCTACGAAATGTTCCTGTCCTTTAATATTTTGTTATTTTTGGAAGGCGTCTTTTGCTCTTCCATTACGCCGTTAGAATTCTTCGATATACTCTGTCATTTCACGGCATAGTCTCACTGTGGTATTCCAGACTATTTCTTCTGAACCTTAACAAATTATCCAATGCTTCCGCCTTCGGTTCTAACACCCATTCACAAACTCGTGGCTAGCACACTTCCGTTATCAAACCTTTATCCCCGACACAAACATTTATTCTGCATTATGCTTTCAAGGAGTCGAATGAATCCGAGCTGTCTTTTCAGCATTCTAAATGTCCTATATATATATATATATATATATATATAGAGAGAGAGAGAGAGAGATAGATAGATAATGCAAGCAGAAATAAAAATCGTGTCGGTATTAAATAACCCATAGTGATTGATATGCCGTAAAACAAACCAAACCAATATATCTGTATATATTAATTTGGTTTGTTTAGATAGATAGATAGATAGATAGATAGATAGATAGATAGATAAGCAGAAATAAAAATCTTGTCGGCATTAAATAACCCATTGAAGTTGATATGCCTTAAAAGAAACCAGACCAATATATACTTAGATAGAAAGAAAGAAAGATAGAAAGAAAATATAACCAGCAATAAAAATCTTGTCGGCATTAAACAATCCATTGAGGTTGATATGCCTTAAAACAAAACAAATCAATAGATAGATAGATAGATAGATAGATAGATAGATAGATAGAAAATATAAGCAGAAATAAAAAATCTCGTCGGCATTAAATAACCCATTGAGGTGTTGATATCCCGTAAAACCAAACAAACCAAACCAGAACCTACACTGGGAGTTAACCGCCCCCGCTTGAAGAATGGAAAATGAATTCAATAAATACACACAAATAGAAAGGCAAAGATGCGTCTTCTTACCGGACTCATCCAAACTTTACAGTGAGACAATCCTGGGGGAATTGCTCTAAACAGGAGTCATTATCAAATCTTAGCAGCAGAGATGCAGATGACAGAGTTTTGATACAACACACAGAAACTCATACAGAAAATAGAAAAGGAAAGTAAGAAGAAAGGACTAATCAACTGCAGGAAGACAGAATATATGGTTGTCATTAAAAGAAGCAGCGTAACATACGAATTATAAATAGCGGAATTAAACAAGTGCAAAATTTACATATCGGGTGTAACAGCAAAATTGTCCAAATGGTGTAATATTACAAAAACACTAAACTAATTAAGTTCATTTTTTTTAGGTTTTCAGATAAGTTATTTGACAGCATTTATCGCAAGAATCACTGAAAAAAAAAATCTTTGAGTTATTCAGCTAAAAAGAGAACAGGTTAAAATTGTTTTCAGTGGTAAGAGGAAAAAAGAACATTCAGGGCTTCGCTAATGGCACCAACATTCTGGTTTCCATCTTCAAAGTCCATTGCAAGCCCATTAAAAGAACAGAGAATAAGATTAAAAAAGAGGGAACATTCGAGAAGAAAACTGGATCAGGAGGTCAAAACAGAAAGTAGAATCATTATTTCAACCTAGAGCTAAAGAGATTAATTAGAAAAGATCCAACTCAGTTCATAATACATTTGGCACATGAGAGAGGTGCTTCAGATATGACAGTCCTAAGAGCAGTGAAAAAAAAAATTGAAAATGAAATCGTACATGAAACCTATGAGACGACGTGTTACTCCTGGACAGAAAGATAGAAGGTTAGATAGGAGCAAGATCATCTTGAATAAGTTGGAAAATGAACCTGAAATAATATATATATATATATATATATATATATATATATATATATATATATATATATATATATATTTCAAGACTTCATCAGCTACCGATCCATAACTATGATTAATTAATAATAAACATGTCATATTCGTTTATGCTCGATTTTATAACGTCATCACAATACTTCTGCTAAGCTTGAAGAGTAATTAATTAAACGTTCTTATTGCTCATAAGAGAGTACAATAGTGTTATAAAACCCTCGGAGAACTCCAGTAAGATATCTTTAATCATTTTTATGATATAACGTTTCAGAGCTTAATATAACAATTGGACAATTTTCGTGTTACACGATTTGTACAATTTTGCTCTTACACCTGGTACTTAGGATTTTTTTCAAAAGAATATTGAAAATGCGACAGTGTAAATATACCTTCTAAAAGCTAAGCAAAGTAATAAGAAACGGAAAAGAGTACTTATATGGAATATCGGTTCTCCTCTATTTTTTAATCAGCCGAAATCAAGATAGTAATCCGTTGAGACACATGGGGTTACTGATTGTGGAGGAATGAAAAAGAAGAAACATGTCCAAAGAGAGAGAACGAAAGAGGCCGTAGTTGTGACGGGACCTGTCCCGATGGGATAGCAGAAAATAGGAAGTTAATATTGAACAGTAGCATCACAGATTGAGGAGAGATTTGAAGCAATTAGAATGTGGTTCCACAGAAATTTGATGAGGATACCATGGAATAAATAGGCGAATAAGAAAGTTTTACAGGAAATGGAAACAAAAAGGGCACTTACACGTCGTATCAAAAACAGACAATTGAATTTCTAGGGCGCGTTAGAAAAGTCCATATTGGCAGTCAGAGAAACAGGGGAACGCATTTCATAACTTAGCTAATGAGCTTAAGTAGATGGTTGGTAGAAAAGAAATATATAGATCCAGAAAAAAGACAAAATTTGTTATGGTTTAAAATGATTAGCCAAGATCTGAAGAGACATTTACATACAGAAGAAAACCTAGTTTTCTTGTTTGCTGCTACGATAGTGGTACGATCGAAAAATTCTTTGTAAGTTAATTACTCTTTTGATAACTGTACCATTCTTTAGATCAATGTTGTGGTTAAATTTATTTCTATGTATAACTAATGCATTTGACATATATATATATATATATATATATATATATATATATATATATATATATATTTGTATGTGTATGGGTGTGTGGGAAAATATTCTTAGTGTGTATTTGTAGAAGAGAAAAATGATAAAAGAAACAATAGCAAAGTATAAGGCTAAGTAGAGTTTTTCCGCTTGTCTCTTTTTCATTTATATATATATATATATATATATATATATAAATATATATATATGTATATATATATATATATATATATATATATATATATGTATGTATATATACATAGAACATGTATCAACACAAACACATATATATGTAAATATATATATATATGTCAATGTGCATATATATCTACACATATATATTTATATATATATCTTTATCTCTCTATATATATATATATGTATATTTATATACATATATATGTATATCTATCAATATATATATCAATTTATATTTATGTATATCAAATATATATATCTCTCTGTATATATATATATATATATATATATATATATATATATATATATATATATATATATATATATATATATATATGTGTGTGTGTGTGTATGATATAACCGACATAGAAAATATACAGATATATCTATATATACCTGATGTAACAGCAAAATTTTCAAACTCTTTTAATAGCAAATTTGTCTATTTTTAGGCCTTGAACCTCTGTATATCAGAAATGATTAAAGTTATCTTACTCTACTTTGAACAATAACACACACACACACACACACATATATATATATATATATATATATATATATATATATATATATATATATATATAACAGCATGGGATAATTGTTCATCCCACAAAATGTTTAATATCTATAAAAACACTAAACTAAATTTCTTTTTTCGAGTTAAGCCGTTTAGCAATCTTGACACCATATGTCGTAAGAATAACAGAAAAAAAATCCCTTTCGCTCGATAGAGATCCGTTTACCTCCTGGTTCAGTTTTCCTCTCTACTGTTCCCTCTTTTTAAGCTTATTCAGCGTTCACCTGATGGTTCTTTAATGGCCTTTGAAGATGGAAGCTGGACTATGAATGTCGGTGACATTAGTGAAGGCCTGAGTGATCTTTTTCCTCTCACCAATGCTCACTTGGGAAAACATAGTAGGGCCGAGACGAAACGATTTTAACCTGTTCTCTTGGAAATTTTTTCTTACACCCGGTATATATATATATATATATATATATATATATATATATATATATATATATATAATTAGTTTATTACATTGAGAAAATAGAAATAGACAGAAAAGATGACCTTAGAAACATAATAAAAGAACATGAAGAAAAATGGGTTTTGCCCCTCAAACACTTCGTCCAGGCGGGCTTAACTACAAATTTAACAATATAGATCGAATTAATATATAACCCCAAATATCAAGCCCTACTCATATTCCCCACCCACACAATACAGACATGCTTACAGAGGGGCTGAATTCTTACACTTATATACACACGTTCACACAAATATATACGCATCACATACATTCTTAAAGAACTAAAAGATAACATACACTTTACCTATGCATCGTATTTCCAGCAACCAATAAAACTCTCAAAATGACCAAAGTGTGAATCCTTAGTTAGGAATCTGACATACTCTATCTCAAAAACAACTTCAAAGAGGCCGTTTGACCAACACAAGGACTGAGCAAAATTAGCGATAAAAAAAACAAATGAAAACTACAAATGAGGTTGACTTTCTTCAAAAACAGGCATTCACTCCTGTTCATAGCCAGTCCAATCCCTTGCGAGGTTCTTTCATAATGTCTGGGCAATATTGCAAGAGATACGGACACGCTTTCAAAATCGTTTCATTTGGGCTCCACGTGGGCGGTTGCCGATTTCGAGCTCTCTGAAGAATACAATTTTCGAGAGGCGGTGACCCGACGTCCGCACATGTCCAACCCAACGTAGAATGTGTTGCCGGACGATGGTTTCGGTGCTGACGATTTCTGTATGCTGAGGAATTTCGGTGTCGGGGATTTTATCTCTCCAAGCAACGTGCAAGATCTGATGAAGGCAGCGGATATGGAATGTCTCAAATAGTTTTATTTGTCTGCAATACAGGGTCCAGCATTCACATCCGAAGAGCAGTATTGAAACAACAGCAGCTCGATAGACAGCGACATTGATGGTGAGTCGGAGTCGTCCAAAGGAAGCAGAGACAGAGTTTATCCGCCGGAGGATGTCTTCATCAAGGTGTCCATTATCGGATATGACGCTACCGGGGTAGATGAATGGGTTATCAATAGACAAAGAGACGTTGGCAATGTGCAGCCGACATACTGGATCACGTCGTTTCAACGCTGTTTTGTTTGGGTAGATATCAAGACCAAAGTGAGGATAAGCCTGATACAATGAGGTCAGGGACTGTCGTATTGAGAATGCCTCATGAGAAAATATGGCAGCAACGTCAGCATATGGCAGTTCATAGACAGGAATGGCAGAGGTCAGAATCTTAGCTTTGACACGTCAAATATTGAAGACGCATCCGTCAAAACAATATCGTATGCGTATTCCGTCGTTGGGTTTTATATGTAACCGAGACAGAAAAGTCAAAGCAACCAGACAGATGTTGAAGTACACGGGAACAAGAACCCAGCCCTCTTTAACTTCCGTATGCACACTGAACTGTTCTGATGAGGATCCCCCGACGGATACTCCAGCGAGTATATACTCATGAAATTGGTGTAGAAAGCTAAGGTCGGCAGATAGACAAATTTGCCAAGCAAAACACAAAGAGTCCCCCGATTGACCGTATCAAATACTTTTATATTGGTCAACTAAAGCAAATTTAATCTTTCTTCTTTGTTCCCTATTTTTTTTAGTAGTAGACGAGAGACGAATATCATGTCGAGGGTAATACGTTCAGGTCTGAAGCCATATTCAGATTCCGGCAGAATTCGTTCAGTCAGAAAGATGATAAGACAGCGAAGCATAATACACAAGAGAATCTTCCCGGCCACATCTAGTATGGAAATGCCTCTGCTGTTGCCGCAACGATCACTTTCTTCTTGTAAATGCTTATAATATTCGCATGTTTCCAGCGCTTAGGGATCATTCTGCTTGTCCAGCACAGATCAAAAATGCAATGCAGATATGAGGCAAGGTGCGGTCCGCCGTACTTGTACACATCTCTCGGAAGGCCGTTATCACCGGGGAACTTATGGATTTTATTGCGTTGTTAACTTCATCCGATGTCGGAACCGAGTCCAGCTCGGAGAGGCCAGGGAGAGTCGGAAGTTCGTCTGAAGCTGAGGAATCCATCGGCATGTCTCTGTTCAAAAGTTCCTTGAAGAGCTCAGCCCATTGTGCTAGGATTTCTTCTTTTTCATTGAGAAGAGTAGAGACATCAGCGGAACGAACAGGTGCTATGGCATTGCGAGAAGGACTGAAGATACGATTAATGGAATTATAAAACTCTTAAGTTTTGTTCCCATCAGCAAAACGTTGAATTTCTTCAGATTTGCGGAGCGACCAATTGTTTTGAGCTTTCCGAATCTTCTGTTCTGCCTCTGCTTGTAGTCGGCGTCAGTTTTGGACGAGAGTACGAGAGCGTGGATGTGAAAGATGACCGTCATGATTTTTACTTTCAGAAATGGCTGGATAACTACTACGGGTTCATCGAACCAATCTGAGTTCCTTCGCTGAATTTTTCCAAGCCTAGTTTCAGCGGTTTACCGAATAACTAGAATGGCGGAGTCCCATAGACTGTCGATTTCTTGCTGATCAATAACATCGGTGGCTGGTGCTGGAAGTGATTGATGACATTGAGTAAATTTGCTTGAAGTTCTTGACGCTTGTGCAAAACAGGCAAAGTTGAGTGTAGGGTTGGCTTTGGTTTTTCAGGCCGGGGACCGAAGCGAGGGATACATACGCGAGCGAATCATACGATGATCAATGCATCAGTCCGCCCCACGCATGGCGCGAGTTTAAAGGACATCTTTTTGATCGCGTTGACGGACGATTACGTAATCCAACAGGTGCCACGTCCGAGAGCGCAGATGCCTTCGAGAACGCTTGTATTTGGTTGAGTGTTGAAAAATGGTATTGGTAATCACAAGCTGAAAGGCTTAGACGACGGTGTCTGTTAGCATTCATTTTCCCATTACCCTGAGAGCCAATGACTTCCGCCCAGATTGACTTGATGGAGCCCACTCGGACATTAAAATCTTCAAGGAGGATGATTTTGTTTGTCCGAGGTGCCGCTCGCAGGGCTGAGTCGAGAGATTTTTAGAAGGCATCTTTTATCTCTTCATCGGCATCCAGAGTCGTGGCATACGCATGGAAAATAGTTGCATAGACATTATTGGAGAGAGGAATTCTGAAGGTCATTAGTCTTTCGCTTTGCCTAGTTGGAACAGAAGGGAAGTTCCTTAGAAGCGTTGAGCGAACAGCGAGCCCAACACCGTTGACTCGAATTTCTTTGGAAGAAAGATCTTTCCAGAAGTATGTATATACCTCGCTCTTCTCAGTCACAGATCATTCGTCGGGGAATCTTGTTTCGCTGAGTGCAGTGATATCTACATTGTAGCGCTTGAGTTCAGTTGCGATCAGCGCAGTTCTTGGGTGTGGTCTAATATGATCGCGACAGTCTAGTAGGGTTCGTATATTCCAAGTAATAAAAGCAAAAGATTTCAACATTATTTACATTATTCGGACTACTGTCCTCATCTTTGTCGCCATATTTATCATAACGTTTCGGCCGTTGTACGCTCCGGCCTTCTTCAAGTGTTTGGAATTTCGAACTGAAAAACTGCCTATATTTCTGAGATGAGGTATTATGTACATTATTTACATTATTCGGACTACTGTCCTCATCTCTGTCGCCATATTTATCACAACGTTTCGGCCGTTGTACGCTCCGGCCTTCTTCAAGTGGTTGGAATTTCGAACTGAACCCTTTATTTCGCTCACTGAGGTAGACTGTTCTAGTTCCACATGCCATGTTTAATGGATGTCAGTTATCAGTTATCTCCTGTTAATTCCCCTCTGAAAGTTCTCCACTGCCTTAACCGGGTATTGAACTCACACTCTTTGGGTCATGTCACTGGATCTAACCAACGCCTTTATCAACTGTGTCATGTGTCCTTGAGGACACATGGCACAGACTCCAAAAGATTTCAATTTTCTTCGTCGAGCGCGATAAGGTACAACCAACAAGGTACTGTCTCCTGTCCATTTGAGTTGGAACTAGCATCTTTTAGGCCACCCTTTATAGGTCTCTTCTCATGTGAAGCTGGTGTTGCCCCTCCTTGAAAAATGCCCGACTGGTCGCGCAAGTAGAATACGAAATGATTGGTAGTCCCAGAGGAGCAACGAAACCGCCATCTTGCTTACGCCGCTCGCGTGAAGGCTTCGAACTAAGGGCTACCTGAATTTTTCTTATGCCTGCTCTCGTCGCCCGTTGCCGCCGGATTTTTTGAGAGAAAGAAAGAAAAAGGAAAAAAAAAGAAGAAAAAGACAGAGTCCACGCTCAGTATGTTTGATGTGGTGCTAGGATTGCGCAGTTCTAACCACACGCATTTAGGTCCCCGAAAAAAAAAAGGTTTTTAGTGGCAAGGAGAGGACCCGAGACAACCGAGGGTTTGTCCGAGAGTTGCAGTGGGCTGACGAAGTCCAGGTCTGTTTTGGTCCGCCTTGGTGCTTGCCCACAAATGAACAAAGTGTGGCTACCGAAACTCTTCGATGACATTTCTTCCATTAGGGTTCCACTACCATCCTTAGAATCTCTAGGTTAGCCGGGTTTCTTAACCGACGACCAGCGCTCGGCGTCGCTTTGGTAAGATTGGTCTAATCAGGGTTACCACGTGCAAGTTCCAGAGCGCCAACCCCTGTGTGATATAGCCGAATTGGAAAATATACATATATATTTATATCTATACCTAAATATGGAAAATACAAATTTTTGTTCAGTTTTGACCATAGCCGCAGATTATCAGAACTGCATTGAAGGCTTGGTTTGGTTTGGTTTATTTTACGGCATATCAACCTCAATGGGTTATTTAATGCCGACAAACTTTTTATTTCTGACTATATTTTCTTTCCATCTATCTATCTATCTATCTATCTATCTATCTATCTATCTATCTATCTCAATATATATTGGTTTGGTTTAGTTTTTTTTACGGCAAAATTGGTGGTAATATTTTTTTTTTCAAAAATTTATTGCTGGTAATATATTTTTTTCAAAATGTATTGCTAGAAATATTTTTTAAAAAACATCGTTGGTAATATTTTTTTTCAAAAATGTATTGCTGGTAATATTTTTTTCTTTAAAAATTTATTACTGCTAATGATTTTTTAAAGTATTTCTGGTATTAAAACTTATTTTTACACTTTCATAGTGTTTTTAGCCCAGTTTCGAGGTTATCTATTTGCCCATAGCTTGGACCCTAGCCGGTGCTACCACCCCAGGTCAGGGCGGACCTGGGAACATCAGCAATTAAGAGGTGGTTCCACGCTCCTCAAAACCTCCTGATCAGACGCCTTGCTCCTGGACGTAGTTTATCGTCTTACACAGGATGCGCTTTGAAGGCAATTCAACATGAAATTACTGCCAGTTCTATGCATACGGAGTTTAAAATAGAAACACAGAAATCGACAAACAATGAACCCTCCAAGAATGGCTAATGAATGTGCTGATATTGATTGGAACATATCGTAATATATCTGAAACGTCATAGTACTTATAATAGAAAAAGTGTAAGAACACACGTACAAAAAAAATTATAAAATTTTCTTTTGTCCGTAACATTTGATAAAACACAAATAAAACTAGGTTTGCTGCCGAAATATTTAAATGTACGCATTCATGTATACAGGCTGTTTAATCTACAAATAACATCCATTAAAATGGTTTCATCATTAAAGACTTAACTTTGCAACTCGATTCTTACAGTCCGTAACAATTCATACATTTTTAATAAAAGGAAGTCTTTATACACGTGACCTTTCATTAATTTTAAACAAATAATACACTGATCACCCGAGGAAATATATTGTTTCTATGGGCTGAAAATGCTACCCGCTTGGCGTCCCGGCGTCATCGATAATGTAAACAATGATAATCACCGTGGAACAGTTATTGATCTCTTTGCATCGCGCTCAGCTAGCAGGAGAATCGAATCAATTTTCCTCTATAACAAATCGATAGCAATCGACATTTCAGTTTTTCTTATGCATTAGCTTCTTCGAAAAATAATAACAGATTTTAGAACAAACATTCTATGTGTATTCAACCATAACAGTTGCACCAAAATATTGTAATGATTTGTAATGATTAATGTGTCCTCATTAGTAAATTTATATGAATCTGTTTCATTGTTGTTTTTAAATACGTGACGCACCCTTTATATACATTGGAAAATAGAGTTAAATTTTTGGAAAATAATGTCCGATTTTAGAATAAACCTTTTTAATTTTGTTCTAATAAATTATTATAATAGATGCACAAAAATATGTTACTCATTCCTAAAGAATAAAGTGTTCTCGTTAATTTTATATCACTTTGTTTCATCGTCTTCTCTAATATGTGGCGCACCCTGTCTATACACGTTCTGGGTAAGATGTTAGACTACATTCACGTCCTGGGTAAGACTTTAGACTACATCCACGTCCTGGGTAAGACGTTAGATTACATCCACGTCCTGGGTAAGACGTTAGATTACATCCACATCCTGGGTAAGACGTTAGATTACATCCACGTCCTGGGTAAGACGTTAGACTACATCCACGTCCTGGGTAAGACGTTAGACTACATCCAGCAGCAAGGCCTCTGATCAGGAGATTTTGAGGTGCGTGGAACCACCTCTTAAGTGCTGCTGTTCCCAGATCCACCCTCACCCGGGGTGGTAGCCCTTTAGGGTCCCAGCTATGAGCAAATAGTTAACTATTACCAGCAATACTTTTTTGAAAAAAATTATTACCAGCAATACAATTTTGAAGGAAATATATTACCAGAAACAGATTTTTGACAAAAGAAAATATTACCAGCAAAAAAAAAAAGTTGTCAGCATTAAATAACCCATTGAGGTTGATATGCCATAAAACAAAATAAACCAAATCAATCTAAACCAAAGAATACATATTCTATTTAATACGAATCTATCCTAAAAATGCTGTCGGCATTAAATAAACCATTGAGGTTGATATGCCGTTAAACAATATAAACCAAACCAAACCCTGTGTATACACTGGAAAGTAATATTAGCTTGCTCGGAGAATAAGGTTTGGTTTTAGAATAAACATTTTTAATTGTGTTTAATATATTGTTATAATAGTTGCCCCAAAATATAGTAATATGCATTGTCCGGTTTTGATCAACGGTGTAAAATTGAGGAGAGTGTTATATAAACTATCTGGTGCCTTTACGAAAGGCTATCAAAACCAAACGATGACGTCATATTTTATGTTGATGACTTGCTTTGACCAACAGTTTCTTTGAACAGTCAGGTGTTATTTAACTTGAAAGAAGCGATACAGTTATTAACAAAAAGAGTTGAAATTAATGCATACAAGATTTCACAGTTCTAGCATCTCTCCTTCATAATCAATCTATGAAAATTTCAGCCAACCCTCGTAACTGGAAAGAAACAATGCAGTTATTAAGAAGAAGAGCTGAAATGAATGCATACAAGATTTCACAGTTCTAGCATCACTCCTTCATAATCAGTCTATGACCTTTTCAGTCGGTCTTCGTATCTAAATTTAATAAACATTACTGCAAATACCTTGAATTAGAACAAACGAAACTATGCATGTAGTACTGTACGCTAATTTTAGTCAGGGGACGCTCTAAGCAATTCCAGCATAATAACCAATGGACAAAAGTCTCAAATGCATATAGAAATTCAAATATGTATGCATATATGCACAAATTCTAATATATTTGTGAAGCTAATATAA
Organism: Acanthosepion pharaonis; assembly: GCA_903632075.3. Lineage (NCBI taxonomy): Eukaryota > Metazoa > Mollusca > Cephalopoda > Sepiida > Sepiidae > Acanthosepion > Acanthosepion pharaonis. Next base: position 1,309,416 of record CAHIKZ030005072.1, read on the forward strand.
ATAAATGAAGAGAATATTTTCATTACCAACGCGTTTCGTCCCTGAGGTACTTTATCAAGGTGAATGTAAAACATTTACCTTGATAAGGTAAACATTTTTCTTTATATATATATATATATATATATATATATATATATATATATATATATATATATATATGTATATACAACTCAGTTAATGTAACATGCCTTAAACAAAGTCAGTACTTTTAACGCAATTACGTTAACTCCCGAAAAAATTATGAAAAATTAAATAATAAATCTACAAACTGAAAATGAACACTTAACCTCAAGCAAATGTAATAGTATTAGAAATAATAACAATAATATTAATAATAATAATTAAAACAACAAATAATTAAGTAATCATCATCAACATCATCATCTCCTTGACTTTTGTATGCGTAGAGCTGATGCCACGCTAACTCTTTTTCACAACTGTCTATTAACGGCAGCTATCAGCAGTTCTTGTACAGTCACACCTCTCCATTGTTTAACATTGTCCAACCAGTTTTAGCGTTGGCGTCCCTCTCCTACGTCCACCTTCAACAGCGCCTTGAATGATGGTCATGCATAGGCTGTCGTGCCTTGTAGTGTGTCCAAACCATTTTTCTCCGTTTGACTGTGGTGAGAAAAGGTTCCTGGTATCTCACAAAATTTTCAACTCTTTTCCGCACAAACTCATTGGTTCTTTGTTCCCAATGGAAAATGCCAAGGAGTTTTCCCATGCCTTTGTTCTCAAACGCTTGGCACCTTCTCTCTCTACCTGCCAACAGTACCAATTCATAAGGAATCAGTAATGTGTAACTATGAGGAATTAACAAGCAACACTTTAAATACACGTTAAGATAATATAATATAACTTGCTACTCGTAATGCACTATTCTCTATCATATATCAATAGTCGAAGTAACACACAACAGACACTGCATTTAAACATAAAACAGACTGTCGCAGCTCGGTGTTGACCTCTGTATTCACTTTAAATTTACATAATTTCTAATTAAACTGTAATTCATTTAAATAATTAAAAGCAATAATAATCCACCCTAACAATATAATATCGCGCGATAAGTAGTAATGTTTAAAAAAACTGGTATTAACCCAAAAAATAACCGCACAAATTGGCCCCTACCGATTGCAGAATACACGAAATTCGGTGTTTTGCAGCAATGCAAGTTATTATATATATTTCTCAATTATATATATATAAGCACACACACACACACACACACATATATATATATATATATATATATATATATATATATATATATATATATATATATATATATATATATAAAAAGAAAGAACAGTAAGATATATAATCCGGTGTTCTTATAGGTATTTTTATTTTTACAAAATAGTGCTCGATGTAAATTTACAGAGCATTAATATTATAAATTAATTGATTTAAAATATGTTTTTTTCCGCTACACAGTTTTAACCATAGCGGAAAAAACCATATTTTAAATCAATTTTAAATAAATTTATAACATGAGGGTCAAGCAGACCAGTTGAAACTGACAGCCCGACACCAGCACATGAGATTTGATTATAGTGGTGAAGGCTTTGTAAAAAAACATCCCCACTTTTTGAAGGGCCGAATACAGAGACTTGGCGCAGTACATGCCACAGCGTCCCCAAACTATCCTCTGTAAGTTTTGAATTCAGAGTTGTCCTTCTCCTAGACTAGTTGCCAACGAAGACTATAGAACTCAATCTGTCCTGCTATTTATCCATAGATGGAGGGAGAAGAAGAGGATTCACACCTTTCCCAAGGGTATTAGCACGTAAGTGAATGTAATGGGTTCGACTGGAATTCGAGCTCGGCTCTCCCATAACCATTACTTCACCGTGCCTATATATATATATATATATATTTTAAACTTTTCACCCCAAGCGAGGCGGGAGTGGCAATAGTCCGCATGGGGTTACGGAAGGTGGGAGCAAGAGCAATGAGTCATGAGAGTGGAAACGATGAAGAGAAGGACGGGGAATAGATCACGGCCTCTGGAGACGTCGATTGACATTGCATTTGAATAGTTGGAGATTACAGCTATCAGGGAAGCAAGTAAGAGGAAGGGCGTTCCACAGATGGGAAGTGCGAGACATGAAGCTATTGGAGTAGAAGAGACGGCTACATTTAAACGTTTCGCCAGTGAAAGGGTGGGACCAAGATGCCGGCATAGTGGTACGTTTAAAGTCATGCAGTTTTGGAACCAGCGAAAGTAGCTCGTCGGGACAGTTACCGTGAAAGTATTTGTAGAAAAGACACACACACACACACACACACATATATATATATATATATATATATATATATATATATATATATATATATATATATATATATGTGTGTGAGTGTGTGAAATGAGAACCAATAGAATCCAGTACCGACGTTCGTAAAATTAAATGATGTAATATCCTAAAATAAAGAGGATGTTTAAATAATTTTGTTTGATCTATCTGTTTAAATAATTTTGTTTCATCCATATGTTTAAATAAGTTTGTTTGATCTCTATGTTTAAATAATTTTGTTTCATCCATATGTTTAAATAAGTTTGTTTGATCTCTATGTTTAAATAATTTTGTTTCATCCATATGTTTAAATAAGTTTGTTTGATCTCTATGTTTAAATAATTTTGTTTCATCCATATGTTTAAATAAGTTTGTTTGATCTCTATGTTTAAATAATTTTGTTTCATCCATATGTTTAAATAAGTTTGTTTGATCTCTATGTTTAAATAATTTTGTTTCATCCATATGTTTAAATAAGTTTGTTTGATCTCTATGTTTAAATAATTTTGTTTGATCTCTATGTCTAAATAATTTTGTTTGATCTCTGTCTAAATAATTTTGTTTGATCAATATGTTTAAATATTTTTTTGATCTCTATGTTTAAATACTTTTGTTTCATCCATATGTTTAAATAAGTTTGTTTGATCTATATGTTTAAATAATTTTGTTTGATCTCTATGTTTAAATAATTTTGTTTGATCTCTGTTTACATAATTTTGTTTGATCTTTATGTTTAAATAATTTTGTTTCATCCATGTGTTTAAATAAGTTTGTTTGATCTATAT
>CAHIKZ030005072.1:1317500-1342500 GCA_903632075.3 Acanthosepion pharaonis
CGGGCCAGTCTAAAGTACTTTGATTTGCTCAGTGGCAAGACTTCCCAGTGTCTTCATGCAGGGTTACAATTTTCGTACGCTTCCTTGGAGTAACGTCCATCGCAGACAATGGCCGTAGGACAACTAATCGATAATCAAGAAAATAGTATTTAGGTGTGATAAAAATCTGATGCAATCCCAGCTGCTGCAATATTTTTCAAGGCGAAATAAATTTCATCATACACCCAGAAAATAGTTTCATATTGCTTTGCAAATGACCTAATCTGAGGAAGAAACAGAAATTGATTACACCCTGTCACACCAGTGGGTGTGATAAGTTGACCGTATGGCGAAAGAAATGCAGTTAAAGCGGTTTTTGTCAATTAGTTGGTGTCGGGATATATATAGGAATTCCACTTGAGGTCGTGTATAAATTTGATGCCCAATATTGTGCACGCGTAGACTACAGTAAAACGCCCTGACCCAACAGAGAAAAAGATCGCGGGAAAAAAGAAAATGCCCCAGAATCTGTATACGAGATTAGCCTGAAAAGCTAACAGAATTACTGTGAAGCAGTCACGCTAGCGCTGTGAAATCTATGTATTAAATTCAACTCTTCCTCTTAATAACTGCATAATTTCACCCAAGTTAAACTTACATCTGATTGTTAAAAGAAAATTTCAAACGTGACTAGGGAAGACATTTTGAGAATAGACAAAATATGACATCGCGGTGTTATCTTCAGAAAAAAGGTTTATCCCACAAGAACATTTCTACTATTTACAGTATTCGGACTAGCATAGAAATAAATACAATATGGGAACCAGTAATAAGGAGTGCCAGAGAAAAGCGCAATATGAGCTCTGGTAAAACCATGGAATGATAACAGCAAAAATTGCAATATGAGCACTGGTAAAAACAAAATGGTTGCTGAAGACATTAGGTTTATAATACCCAGAAATTCATACACGGATAAAGGCGTTGGTTAGATCCAGGGACAGGACCCAAAGAGTTGTGAGTTCAATACCCGGTTAAGGCAGTAGAGAACTTGGAGAAGGAGATTAACAGGAGATAACTGATAATTGACATCCATTAAACATGGCACGGGGAACTAGAACAATCTAGCCCAGTGAGCGAAATAAAGGGTTCAGTTCGAACTTCCAACCACCTGAATAAGGCCGGAGTGTACAAAACGTTGTAATAAATATGGCGACAAAGATGAGGACAATAGTCCGAATAATGTAAATAGTGTATATAATACCTTATCTCAGAAATATAGACAGATACTGAAGGGCCGAAACGTTGTGATAAATATGGCGACAGAGATGAGGACAATAGTGCGAATAATGCTAAAGTGTACATAATACCTCATCTCAGAAATATAGAGAGATACTGAAAGGCTGAAACGTTGTAATAAATATGGCGACAAAGATCAGGACAATAGTCCGAATAATACGAATAGTGTACATAATACCTCATCTCAGAAATATAGACAGATACTGAACGATATTTATGTTGAGATGGTGGCTACATTAAGGGATAACCTTCCAGCTTTAGCTATAGTGCAAAAGTGGCAAGCTGAATTTAAGAGTTGGGGGGGAGAGATTTTTGAAGATGACCCATAGTCTGATGTCCTGCAACGATTTCATCATATAATGATTGTCGATGGACTATAAATCAAATAGCCAATGATAATAGCTTATTCTGTGACAGAGGTGAGAATATGCTGGACAATGATCACTTTAAAGGTTTCTGCTGAGGTTCGTTCTACGTCTTCTGGTGCTTGATCAACAGCACAATATTCTGAGCACATCATGGAGAAATCTGACATTATTTAAGGCGGGTCCAGCTGTTTTCCTCCAGCCTTTCCAAACCCAGGAAGAGTGATTTGTTCATGCTCCAGCTATACAAATCCACAATTCGCCCTTGCATGGAGTATTGCTGCCATATATGGTCTGGCGCCCCTCCAGAAGCGGATATGCAATATGGTTGGCCCTGGCCTGGCGTCTCGTCTACAGTCACTTTCTCACAGACGCGCCGTCGCCTCCCTCTGTCTGTTCTACAAATACTTTTATGGAAATTGCTCCGAGGAGCTGCATTCGCTGCTTCCCAGACGTCATGAGTTGCAGCGCCCTACGAGGCTGGCATCCCGCTCTCACCCCCTCACTGTCGAAACTGCTAAATGTAGCCGTCTCTTCTACTCTAATAGCTTCATGTCTCGCACCTCTCGCCTGTGGAACTCCCTTCCCTATTCATGTTTCCCTGTGAGCTATAATCTCCAGCTATTCAAGTGTAATGTCAATCGACAACTCCAGTTGCCTTGATCTATCCACTACCCTCATCCTTTCTTCTATCACTCCTATCTGATCTTGCTATTTCCTGTAACCCATTGCATCCTAGTGGCTTCCCGCCTTGCTTGGTTGAAACGCTTAAAAAAAAAAAAAAAAAAAGATAAAAAGAGACGATCCCTGCAGTGGAAACAAGCAGTTCCTTATCGACTACAAAGTTGTTTCACCTGCAGGTAAGGTGATGGCCTCAGCTTTTGAGATGGTGTATCACTTTTGCAGATAGACAATGTTAATTGACTATTGGCAAAAGTGATACACAATCAATAAAGATTACTATGTCAAAATGCTAAGGCAGTTACCAAAGGCTATCAAAACCAGGAGAACTGGGGAACATGGTCTTCATCTCCATAATGCTCCAGTACACAAATCATTGGTTTCAATGGCTGCTGTGCGTAACTGTGGTTTTGAACCGTTTGATCATATTCCCTATTCTCCTGACTTGACGATCATCTGTTCTCCAACATGAAAAAAATAAATTTCCTTCATTTTGATACCAGTTTCATTATTCTATCTGGTCTCAAAATAGTTTTATAGGATTGGAGACCTTACTTATCAATCAACCCTCGTAATTTTGAAGAGAAATAAATTTACTTCATTTTGATACCAGTTTCATCATTCTATCTGGTCTCAAAATTGTTTAATAAGATTGGAGACCTTACTTATCAATCAACCCTCGTAATTTTGAAGAGAAATAAAATTCCTTCATTTTGATATCAGTTTCATTATTCTATCTGGTCTCAAAATTCTTTTATCGGATTGGAAACCTTACTTATCAATCAACCCTCATAATTTTGAAGAGAAATAAATTTCCTTCATTTTGATACCAGTTTCATTATTCTATCTGGTCTCAAAATTGTTTAATAAGATTGGAGACCTTACTTATCAATCAACCCTCGTAATTTTGAAGAGAAATAAATTTCCTTCATTTTGATACCAGTTTCATCATTCTATCTGGTATCAAAATTGTTTAATAAGATTGGAGACCTTACTTATCAATCAACCCTCGTAATTTTGAAGAGAAATAAATGTCCTTCATTTTGATACCAGTTTCATTATTCTATCTGGTCTCAAAATTGTTTTATAGGATTGGAGACCTTACTTATCAATCAACCCTCATAATTTTGAAGAGAAATAAATTTCCTTCATTTTGATACCAGTTTCATTATTTTATCTGGTATTAAAATTGTTTTATAGGATTGGAGACCTTACTTATCAATCAACCCTCATAATTTTGAAGAGAAATAAATTTCCTTCATTTTGATACCAGTTTCATTATTCTATCTGGTCTCAAAATTGTTTTATAGGATTGGAGACCCTTACTTATCAATCAACCCATTTTGAAATAAATTTCCTTCAGTTTCATTATTCTATCTGGTCTCAAAATTGTTTTATAGGATTGGAGACCTTACTTATCAATCAACCCTCGTAATTTTGAAGAGAAATAAATTTCCTTCATTTTGATACCAGTTTTATTATTCTATCTGATCTCAAAATTGTTTTTATACAATGAATAACTTGCTTATTTTTTCGTAATCTGGCTAAGCTCTTGGACAGTTATGGTGTTCACTGTTCGTAAAGCATGAGAAACGTCCCCTTCTTTGTCTTCACCACAACTTTTTCTGAATTCACTTCTTCATTTCCTTCATTTATAAAACATTTCCCCCCTTTCTTTTATATTTTATGTTTTCTACTTTCATTTCTTGTCGTTTTTAGCTTTTAGTTTCCGTTGCACTCTTTATATTGCAATATAAAGCAAATGCTAGATTAACACCCGAGTACAGTATCGAAAATGTTCTGTTCACACAGGAGTGAATTACAGAAAGCGTTATTTTTTTTTGTTCACCGCTTATATAACACAATATATTCTTGACCCATTCCGTATATTGCTTAGATATTATAACTTGAATATCGTAATAGGCTTCTTCGTTATTGTAGTTTGAATCAAGGAATACTGACATTTGGAAAAGAAGTAATACGCATTGCAATTTTTCCATATCTGCTGTGTTGGGGGAAAATGTCAGATCTCTTGCAGCGTTTAATGAAATTCTGTACAATAAATGCGAATCAGCAGAAGTCATGCTACATATAAAGTACGTAATTTGCTTAGGAATTATTTTATACGACATTATTACGCAAACGTTTTTTTTTATTAATCGATAGACTGAATATTTTAATGGAACGTTGCTTTCAGTATGGAATTGCGTGACAAGCACAGTGCAGAAGTATAAGTGATGTCTTTAAAAAAAAAAAAGGACTGGCTTCAAAGCCAAGGAATTTTTTTAATCGTTTCACCCCGAGCAAGGTTATAAAGCCACTAAGACGAGGAGACGTTTGTGAACCGGCTGATTTGTTTCTATATATATATATATATATATATATATATATATATATATATATATATATATATATATACAAAAAAAATAAAATGTTTGTTATTTGTCAGGCGAAATAAATATGGTGAAGGGAAGCTAACAAAAACGCCATTATTTTTCAGCCGGAGTCTAGATCCTTTCTTTGCTACATACAGGGCTACATACTGTTTAAAATTCAGAGTTATTTTCTCCTAAACTGACTGCCACACAAGACTAAATAACCCTATAGAAGAAAAGGATCTGTCTATATTTCTGAGATGAGGTATTATGTACACTATTTACATTGTTCGGACTATTGTCCTCATCTTTGCCGCCATACTTATTACAGCGTTTCGGCCGTTGTACGCTCCGGCCTTCTTCAGGTGGTTGGAATGACGAACTGCACCCTTTATTTCGCTCACTGAGGTAGACTGTTCTAGTTCCAGGTGCCAAGTTTGATGGATGTCACTTATCAGTTATCTCCTGTAAATTTCCCTTTGAAAGTTCTCCACAGCCTTAAGCGGGTACTGGACTCACACTCTTTGGGTCTTGTCACTGGATCTAACCAACGCCTTTATCCACTGTGCCATGTGTCCTTGATTCATAACTTTCCCAAGAGTGTTAGCATGTAAGTGAATATAATGGATCCAACTGGGATTCGAACTCGGCTATTCAGTTCTTCAGGCAGTGTCGCTATCCATTACTCCTCCGTTCCTCCTCCGTAACAAAATAGATTCATTCATATTTGATTAATTCTCGTTGATTTGTTGGGATGCTTTGCATGTTTTATCAGAAGATACATTTGTATGTTTAATTTGTAGAATATTTGCATGTTTAATTTGTAGAATATTTGCATGTTTAATTTGTAGAATATTTGTATGTTTAATTTGTAGAATATTTGCATGTTTAATTTGTAGAATATTTGCATGTTTAATTTGTAGAATATTTGCATGTTTAATTTGTAGAATATTTGCATGTTTAATTTGTAGAATATTTGCATGTTTAATTTGTAGAATATTTGCATGTTTAATTTGTAGAATATTTGCATGTTTAAACTTCCCCCTCAAATCCTTCATACGTTTCACAGATTTGATTATCATCGCTGCCTCAGAACATAGAAAACTTCACTCCATATATTTAATTTTTTTTAATCAATTCACCCCAAGTAAGGCGATAATACCACTAAGACTCAAGAGGCTACTAGGAGTGACAGAGAATAAGAAGTCTTTAGAAGGTACCAGAAACACAATCCTTAACAGAGAACAAGGAATAATTTTTAAAAAAGGGGAGAATTTTGGCTTTAACAAAAATGAAATTTTAACAACTTATCTACTCGTCATAGCGAGAGCTCTTGTTTTTCGCCTTGCACCAGTTATTGAATGTTTGAGAAATTCGTAAATATGTTAGCGGCAAATTACCACTTGCACATTTAAAACAGATCCATTTTTGTACTATTGTTAAGTTACAAGAGCCACTCAAAATAGAGCTTTACTGAATTAGGCTGTTGTAAGAGTGTACAAAAGGGAGTAAGGGGATATATATTATTAGGATTTGTAGGATAAATAAGAGTTGACACTAGAAGTTATTTTTTGTAATCAAGAAAGAATTATCTCGGGTGTACGTTCCACAACGCAAAAATTATGGGAAAGACAACGATAGGACTTCTTCCTTACCAATGGAATACAAAGTGAATGAGGACAAGTTAACTCAGTGTATGTAGCATGGCGGGATCAAGCTTTGTCTGGACTGTGAGTGCGAAGGAATTTAGCCATTTAATCTGCCATTAAAATAACGGTAGGATAAAAATAAACTGGTAAAATTTCGTCTCTAAGAATAATGATTTGGGATGGATTTTATATTTCATCACCCACAAGACACCATAAAGCTTTTGGCATCTACCAGGGCTGCAAGGTCTCAGCACAGCTAAGGCAGAAATACTTCATTTTTTGTGGTGGGGAGGTCTGATTTGGCTCTTGTAAAGTAAAAGCATTGCAGAAAGCATTGCAGAAAGTACTTACTGGATCGTTACAAATAACCAGCCATATTTTTCCAGAATCTTTAATGATGTATCGTATATACGAGTTCCACTTGAGGTCTGTAGTGAGCTTGGGCCCCCATAGACGTTCAAGGTACCATGTCACATTGAGAGTTCAAAAATTCAACATGACAAGAAAAATCATGCTCTACTCTGCGTTGATGGAACGTTACTACAGTGTGATTGAAAAGTAAGTCCGTATCTTATGTATGAGTAGCCAGCCAGGAATCCTGACTTAACACCCTGTGATTTTTTCTTTGGGAATGGCTAAAAAAGCTTGTCTACAATACAGGACGAAGACATTGGAAGAACTTGAAGGGTGAATACCATACCACAAGAGTTCCTGGTGAAGTAAATTGACGCGATTCCTGGGCGACTCGAGAATCTGGTAGCGAAATTTGGTGTCCATATTGAATTTTAAATAAAACCCCATGCTAAACGCTTTCCTCCCATATCCACGTCTTGTAAAAATTTTACTTAAATAAATTATACGGTTTTAAAACGGCGGGTTGCTTTTCAATCACCATGTAGATTGTTTTTGCGATATATTGATTGTTACAAAGACAGTTCAGCTGAGAAAGATGTTAGATCAGCTGCAAAGATCTGGTTATCTAGGTTTTTCCTTGTGGGCTAGTTATAAGCATTTACCGTGATATCACTTGCATGTATATTTACTATATAAGGTGTCAGCTGGTGAGTGAGGCCGCTGTATTCATAATGCCAAGATTTGTGTGATAGAGATCGTGAAAGTTTTATTGACACTTTATATCCTAGATTAATAGCCCGATATTTTATGCAATCCTTAGTTTTATAAAATCAATAAGCTTTGAACAAAAACATCCATTCTAGAAAAGAATAGCTGTGTTTAACAAAATTAGTTTCGAACGAATTGAATAGAATTTCCATTTACGCATATTTTTTATATTCTTTTATTTGGTCCATAAATCCCGCGTTATAGTAATTTTTTTGTTGTGACCATTTAATTGGTTACGAACACCAGAAGAGTATTACACGACTAGAAAGATTGTAGCGAATGAATTAGCACTCGATCTATACACCGTTATATTTATCAGCCTCCCCACGAGGTAGAATGTCGTACAAGGCCGAGTTTAATGTGGGGCAATCCGTCCCCGAAGGCTCAGCCAAAATTTCCCCATAAACCCCGTATAAAACGGAGTTGGGTATCTGTTTCCCGAGGTGAGACTCTGCCCTTCGATATAGACTCGTCTGGGGATCCTCTCTGCCCGGAGGCAGAGAGTTTAAACAGCACAGACGGAAAGAATGTATTCGCTGTTATATTTACCAGCCTCCCCACGAGGTAGGATATGGTACCAAGACGAGTTTAATGTGGGGCAATCCAAGCCCGTAGGCTCAGCCAAAATTTCCCCATAAACCCCGTATAAAACGGAGTCGGGTAGCTGTTTCCCGAGACGAGACTCTGGCCTTCGACATAGACTACCTGGGGATCCCCTCTGCCCGGATACAGAGAGTTTGACCAGCAGAGCCGGGACAGATCTATTCGCTGTTATATTTATCAGCCTTCCACGAAGTAGGATGTAGTACCAAGCCCAGTTTAATGTGGGGGCAATCCAAGACCGTAGGCTCAGCCAAAAATTCCCCACAGACCTCGTATAAAACGGGGTCGGGTAGCTGTCTTCTGAGATGAGACTCTGCCCTTCGACATAGACTTATCTGGGGATCCTCCCTTCTCGGAGATAGAGAGTTTGACCAGCACTGCCCAAACTTCCCCCCAAACCTTCTCTCATATTAAACTTAGGCAGAAGAGTCTAACATATACTCTTTAGAGAGAGAACGCCACAACAGTTCTCATTCCATTTTTTAATCATTTCAAAACGAGAAAGGCGATAAAGCCACTAAGACATTAAAAGCGAAAAAAAAAATAAACGAGAGAATAACAATCAAGGGATAGAACAATAAAGGAACAGGGATGTGCAAAGGCAAGTGTTATATACAGTTTTGAAGATCACAGCTGAATGGAAATCAAGAAGCTGGAATACGGGCCCCACAAATGAGAAGAGTGAAGGAAGAAACTATTAACATAGAACTTACGGTTATATGTAGTCATTTCAACTGTAATGATGCGAACTAGCTGTCAATCTAGTACTGTGCTTACATTCGCAATGTCAATGTACCAAAGAGAAAAGTATATCAGAAGATTTACCATGGAAATATTAATGGGAAAGGCACACGGTTACGCCCGTTGGAAATTGACAAAATCGGAGGTGATAGATATTTAGATGCGTAGCGGTATTTTACTCGTTCCCCCACTAGAACGAGATATGACACAAGGTCGGTTTAATGTGGGGACCCGAGCGCGTACACCCGGGCAGGGACCAAAATTCCCATCAGCCTCCGCAACCGTCGGTTGCGGGGGCCTCGGTGCAAGCATCGATCCCTCCCTCTGGTGCAATGGGAAGGCTTGGCCTCGGGCAGCTGTTCCCTAGGGCTGGTCACCTCTTCAGTATTCTTTTCTCTGTTGCCTCTCCGTCCTTAGACAGAGAAGCCCCTGAGCGCACTCTGTCCAAGGACAGAGACGCAACTGAGAGATGAAAAATGATGCGCGCACGCCCCTCCAAGAAGGGGCAGCACGCCGCTCTAAATTTTAGATGCGTAGCAGAAGCACCAGACCAAATGTGTTAGCGATATTCAATGCATAGACGAATGGTAGACTTAGCATGTAATGTACAATTACACTAAGCCATTTCAACTCTAAAATGACCAGTCATAACTACCAAACTAATCAGCGATCAAATGTATCGTTTTTACATATTCTTTTAATGACAATAATAAAAACGAATTAATAAATAAGAAAAGAGTAAACGTATAAAATTATCATTAATTAACCATATATAAAAACTGTTAAATATAACAGACAATGAAACTTAACCTCCAAACTGATTTCTTACTAAGAATACATATTTTATTCATACGAACCTATCCTATCTTGTCGGCATTAAATAACCCATTGAGGTTGATATGCCGTAAAACATACCAAACCAAACCAATATATACTGAGATAGATAGATAGAAAATATAACCATCAATAAAAATCCTGTGGGCATTAAATAACCCGTTGAGGTTGATATGCCGTAAACCAAACCAATATATACTTAGATAGACAGAAAATATAACCAGCAATAAAAATCTTGTCGTCATTAAATAACTCATTGAGGTTGATATGCCTAAAGCAAAATAAACCACATCAAACCAGAATCTCTACAAAAACCCTCAATGAAACCTGATCTACAAACGGATTTCTTAGAAAGATTAGATATTCTATTTATACGAACCTATCCTAAAACTTTCTACGGCAGACCAGTTACAATCCAAGAACGCGGTCTGTCCTGCTATTTACCCACAGCTGGAGGGGGGTCGAAGAAGAGGATTTATACCTTTCCCAAGGGTATTAGTACGTAAGTGAATATAATGGATTCGACTGGAATTTGAACTCGGCTCTCCGATTCCTCATTCAGTCAGTTACGTGCCATGCGTGGTAAAAGCTTCGGCGATCATGTATCTTCCGTTACTTGACTAACGAGGCAGATTCTTTTTCCCGCAGTAGGTTGCCATTTCTTTCTGCGATAGAGCAGTTGCCATCCAAGGCTATAGAACCCGGTCTATTTACTCATATCAGGTGGGTGGGGGGTGGAGAGGATTCATACCTTTCCCAAAGGTTTTAGCACGTAAGTAAATGTAATGGATTCGACTAGAATTCGAACTCGGGTCTTCGATTCCTCATTCAGTCAGTTATGTGCCATGCGTGATACACGCTTCGGCGATCATGTAACTTTCGATACATGACTGACGAGGAAAATTTATTCCCGCAGTAGGTTGCCATTTCTTTCTGCGGTAGACCAGTTACCTTCCAAGGCATGTCCTTTATCTATAGCTAGAGCGGAAAAAAGACGATTCATACCTTTCCCAAGGGTATTAGTATGTAAGTAAATGTAATGGATTCGACTGGAATTCGAACTCGGCTTTCCGATTCCTCAATCCTAGCCGCTATCCATTGTTCCTCCGTGTCTCCAATCTAGTACAGTTTTCAAAGTTTTAGTGTCAAGACACTTAAGTGGAAAGCTCACCGGAAAAAAATATCATGAAAATATTTATAGAAAAACAACAGTTTCTGCGGTGTGAAAATGTTAAGTCGAGTTTAGTATATCCTTCTCTCTTTCCGTACACATCTCTTCGGTCCCCAGGTCTAGTCTCGTTTTCTGTCGACGTGCAGCCGCTTAGTACGGACCCTGATTGTTCTAATATCTCAATCTTAGAACGGCTGTTGAATAAGGAGAGTTACATAACCTCCAAATTGGTTTAGGGATTGGTGTCAGAATAAGTCTTCGATTGTCCGCCTTGGTTCTTCAAGTGTTGTGATTCTTACTGACGAAGAAAGTTGTTTTTCTTTGCTTAGTCAATAATCCCTGGAAAACTTCTTGTTGCCGGCCGGGTTGACTGAAAATAAGGTCAATCTATCACCAAAGAAATAATAATTATAGTCTTGGTGAAATATAAACGATTTAATGAAGGTGAATCAAATAATTTACAATCGTATATATTTATCATCTATTAACACAAAAGATCAGAAAACGGAAACTTAGAATCATAATCTATGTGTTAAGCAAGGTTCAATCAGAGTGAATAAGGGGCCCATTTCTTTGCGGTCGTGCATCTGTGTGCGTTTCTAACGCCGTCTATCTCTTCCATCACGGCTCGTCTCGGCTGTATCCTCAAAATCTAACTGAATTTATACATAATCCATCGTCCTTGTGCTGAAGGCTGAAGGAATATGTCACATAAGAGAAGTAAATAGAAACAAAGACAAAGAATGATGGCAAAGAGGAAAATGTTCCTCAGAGCAAAAAAATAAAAGGAAGTTGTGAAGAGCCATTATCGACCTTGTGCTGAAGTAACATGTCATATTCGAAGAAGTAGAAATGAATGGCTGACAGTAAACGACAAAGATGAAAGGCAAAGACACAAAACTTATTTAGATCAAGTCATCATGGGACTTTCCTGTATTTCTCAAATTCTCGAAGACTTTCTTCCAAATAATGTGTATGCTAGTTGTTGTGGAGTTATTTCGCAGTGGAGGCTTGTATTTGTACTAAATCGGTCCTAAAATTGGTTCGACGTACAAAACGTTAGGAATTTGGTATTACGCAGAGTAATCTTGTTGTGGTCGCTGACTACTTTCTTATTCGACTACTGTCGTCCGACATTGACTAGTATTTAGTCACCCCCCACGAGGGTATCATGTGGCACAAGGCCGGTTTAACGTGGGATCTCCGAGCCCGTGCGCTCGGCCCAAAATATGCCCTTTGAACCCGTATAAACGGGTTCAGGGTCGGTTTACCTCCCCGAACGAGACTGCGCCTTTCGGCGTAGCCTCGTTCGGGTTCCTCCCCGCCCGAAGGTAGAGAGTTCAACCGATCAGCTGGTCGTCCAACATCGATTGGATATTATCACCCCCCCAACCCACTGGGGCATCATGTGACACAAGGTCGGTTATTTATTGTGGGTTCTCCGAGCCCGTGGGTTCTCCGAGCCCGTGGGCTCGGCCTCCAAATTTTTTTGGAATAACTTATTTCTGAAATTTACGTTTTTTAATAGCATTAAAATTTACGTGTTTTAATAGCATTTAAAAAAAAATCGCTTGAAGATGGAACAGAGCTTACTTTAACTCAATTTAATTCAAATAATTATATTGAAGTTTTCAGCTCTTGTTTTGAAACATGAGACCTCTTATGTCGCGAGTTGAAATCATATTTTTAAATAATTATATATATATATATATATATATATGAAAATTTCTCAGAGTACACCTGTAGAAAAGACAATATTTATAAATATAAATGAAAATAGGAAAACTATAGTAGTTGTTGACGTGTTTTGTCTAATGTGGACTTCACATTGGACGAAATGCGTCAACAACTACAGTTTTCCTATTTTCCTATTATATATATATATATATATATATATATATATATATATATATATATATATATATATATATATATATATATATATTTTTAGTCTAATGAGAAGTAATAAATTTGTGTACGTTCTTCATTCATGTATCGTGTCCCTTCAGGACGCTATCGCTCATGGTCCTCCACAAGTTCCTGCATTTTATAGCTTTTTTAGTAAATGATGTATTTTTGGTATCACTCCTAAATCCTGTTCTGTCATCCATGTACACAAGGTCGGTAGGTAAGCTCTGTTTTTCTTTGACCCATTGCTTTCAACTTGTCTTGTGAGTGTTAAATTTTCTAAGCCCACTTTCCTCATTATATACACTGTAAATATCAACTGGATTTTCCTGTGGTTATGTATAATTATCAACTTTCTCTAAAATTCCGTCGTCACTCGCATGTTTAGTTCATGGTATTGTCAGCATCGTTTTGAAGAACGGTATTTTTCTTGCTTGAAAAGTCGTTTTCATCTGTGAGGCGATTGTCCAGCATCCACTGACATATAGGAGCATTGGTATTTGCTTTGTTTCTTATAAAATTTTACGGTTTTTTAATATTTTGCTTAGCTTTCGGAAGGTATCTTTCCCTATCTTAATTTGTCTTCTGATTTCAATGTCGCACTTTCCTTACTCTGTTAAAACACTCCCTGCATAATTAAATTGTTGTACTTGTTTGATATTGCTATCTTCACTTTGTAATTTACATAATAGGCTGCCCCTTTTGTTGGTAACCATGCATTCTTCCCTCTTGAATTCGATGTTTAATTCTTTCTTCTTGTTTTCCTTCACTAAATCTTGTAGATCTTGTCAGTCAGTGAAGATTACACGCTTATCCGATCACGAAGTAGATTTTTTTCCCGTAGTAGGTTGCCATTTTTTCTGC
The DNA here is from genome assembly GCA_903632075.3 of Acanthosepion pharaonis. Lineage (NCBI taxonomy): Eukaryota > Metazoa > Mollusca > Cephalopoda > Sepiida > Sepiidae > Acanthosepion > Acanthosepion pharaonis. The sequence goes on from CAHIKZ030005072.1 coordinate 1,331,089, forward strand.
GGCACATCCAAGGCTACAGAATACAATCTGTCTTACTACTTTACTCTTAACTGGGGGAGAAAGAGACTGACTTGCTAATACGCTTTCCAAGGGTATTAGCAAGTCAGTCAGTCAGTTATGTGTCATGCAGGATACACGCTTAACCGATCATGTATCTTTCGATACAAAACAGATGAAGTAGATTTTTTTTCCCGTAGTAGGTTGCCTATTCTTTCTGCGGTAGATCAGTTGCCATCCAAGGCTATAGAACCCGGTCTGTCCCACTATTTACTCATAACTGGGTGAGAAGAAGAGGATTCATACTTTTTTCCAAGAGTATTAGCACGTCAGTCAGTCTTATCCGATCATGTATCTTTCGTTAAATTTGCATAAAAAATTATGGATATCATATTGAAGATGTTAATATCACAATTCAATAAAATGTTGGGTTTTGCATTTCTTGAAAATATGCATTTTTGCATATCTGTCTAGACTTTAGGAACACTCTGTGTCCTTTTTATCACTATTTTCTTTACAACCTCCTCATTACTCACATGTTCAGTCCATGGTATTCTCAGTATCTTTGACTAGAAATCACATTATTTTCTTTCATGTGTGAAAACTGTTGAAACATTAATTGTTATGTATAAAGGAAAAAGACACTAGGAAAATTACTTTTAATCAACGCGTTTCTTCCAATGTGGAGTTTTTCAAGGCAAAAAATGAAATGAATTTATTGAAACAATCTCTATCTACAAAAGGCAGGATGTATGTGTGTGTGTGTGTGTGTGTGTAACGAATGCACGGCCGCAATCTTCGATGGATTTGCACCAAAATTTACATGCCCATGCTGCAAGTTAGCGGGAAGGCCAACACCGACCTTGCATTTCCCAACTCCCATCGATAGTGGAAATAATCATTTTTTCATGCTTCTACGGCAGTTTTCATGTAGTTTGCGGCCATTTTGTACTGACCAGAGTGAGAGCCTATAGCTAGCTGCCACGAATAGGCAGGAAGATTCAATTGGCCAGCATGAGAGCCAACAGCTGACTGACACGAATGTTAACTAGCATGTTAGCATGCAAAAAAAATCGATAGCTGCATTCGTCCCAAGTGGGAAAAATTTAAATCTGCATGGCACTTTACTCCAATTGGCTCATTCGCTTGCTTAAACTCAACGTTGATTCTGATTCCGCAGAACTGGGTTTGGGTGTGAAAAAGTATTTGTTGTTAACATTCTTTTTTCATTCGGTTTTTCCAGTTACGAGTCCTTATTTAAAGCTGATCGTTTTGTGTTTATTTTGTTTAGTTCTTTTTTCGTAACAGATTTAATGTTTAGTATAGAGCTTGGAAAAAATTCGCAGTGTGAGATAGGCAAGGAGTAAGTCATGTAGCAACATCAGCGCGGCAAAGGGCACTCCTTTAAAGGCAAGGAAGGGCAAAAATATTTTAAGTCAAGTGATAGTGATTGCTGTATGAGTCGTACGATTTTTGAATCAAGCACGGGCAACACCGGGTCATGCTGCTAGTGTATCTATAAACAACAATCAAAAGAGAACTCATGAATAACAATTTAAGGAATGCACTAGTCATACATAGAAATAAATTGAACCACAATTTTGATTTTATAAATACTACACTCATTAAAAAAAGAAAATAACTCACTCAGAAGTGAAATCCTCCAGAGTGACGCCACTGAATATTATCCAATATTAATCTACGCACAGGTTTTTTTTTTTTTTTCACAATCTCACGTTTTCTAACAGAATCACTGCTCTTCCAAGCCAATGTACACAAAAAATATATCAAGAAATCAAACGAAAGTGGTTGAATCCATGAACACAACAATATAAAACAATATTTCTACACGGGAAAATATTTTCTTTTATCATAAAGTAATTGACGGGATTTTTCAGTTGAGCATATGAATATACAATAGCATTTCTAAATTCTTCTAGTTGCTAACGACCTTTTGGTTGATGTTTATAGATATTTGGATTAAATAAATTTAAAAAAAAAATTGAACAAAGTAATTATCAATAATGTTTTATCCTCTGACAGCCTCAATGATGGAGAAAGCTTTACTTCGAACCATCGCCAGTGAGACACGCTGCAAGAGCCATTTTCACGAGGCTCGTCCCTTAATCGAGACGCAATCGCGCCAATCCTTCGAAGGAACGCCATCGAACGAGGGCCAATAATCCCAGAAGTTTTCACTGCCACAGGAGTAAAAAAAAGCAAGAGAAGTATATTTATCTACTTTTTTTTTTTATCTCTGCGTCCCGGGCGACGGATCCTGGCTCAACCGCGGAACTGATCAAATTAAAATGTATCCGCACAGGTCGCATCCCAAATCAACGACTTTCCTATTTTAAAAGGGAAAATGGTAATGCCATCCGACTGCTTTCCATCCCCGCGGTCGAGGCCTACGGGTTCGATTTGGGAAGGGAACCCAGCTGCATCCAAACCTCTTTTGATGATGTCGTTTATTGATGCATGCCGTGGAAATCGGCCAGCACTACGACGACAGGATGCAAACCAAACTCATCGATGGACGCTCCACATCTGCATCTGTGACGGTCACATAATTTGAGTCCAAGACGGATAGCAACTCCGACCCGAGTGCACTCATCATCTAGAAGGGTCCCGGTAGATGAAGAGGGCACTGCGTTTAGCAAGGCGCCACTACTCGGTTGTGAAGCATATAGCAGACAGACGAGACGATGTTGCTCCAGAGAGAGCCTCAAATTAGAAAAATTGGCCTCACATTTTATTTTATCCCAGCTTTTTTGTTTTGATGTGTCTAGTGGGAGAGAAGGTAATTCTTGTTATTCATGATGACGGTCGTCTTCGAGTATAGAATCCAGAGGTTAGCAGTGTATATTTCGAAGACAGTAGGAAAGCGTTGTTCAGTTTAGCAGTGGATATTTTGGTAAAAGTAGAAGAGCGTAGTTCGTCCTTCTGTTTCTCTTCGCCTGACAAACTGGACTGTACATTCGTGTAGAGTGAACAAAATGGCCGCCTTTATACACGACGGATTGAATATTCTACGTCTTCTGATTGGTTAACCTTCTATTGGTGGACTATAAAGTGACTCAAGTCATTTTGACTGGCTCACAAAAAGCTCCAACAATTCTTGGGCCCAGATGCTGCAAGCTTGTTCGAAAGAACTACCCGAGAAACACTGAGAAGATCCACCGTGTATCTCATCAATTAATTCGCAACTGGACGAAAGTAAAGAAAGATATGCTGGAAGGGCCTAATGTGCCGCTGATCGAAGTACCAGGCCTCCGAAACTCAAAGGGAGATTTGCCTGCCTCCACCCTGTGTCGTCGAAATTGACGTTGCAAATTAGCTCCGCACATCTCTTAATGGTGATATCTATCTCATTTAAGAAATCCTGTTCGAGGTAGCAAGGCGAAGAGGGTTGGGTGTGCATCAATTAATTGCAATTTCTCAGTCATTCTTGTTAGAATGACATACCTAGTATCCAAACATTCTCGAATGGTCATTAGAAAGACTGGAGAACCAAGAATGTGTAAATAAATTAATTTTGTTTTTTGCCTTGAAAAAGACCACATTTTCGGCTAAAACTAGTTTTCCTGTTGTCTTTTCCTTTATACATATTGTCTTTTTCTACAGGTAAATTCTGATAAATTTTTACATTAACTGTTGTATAGGAAAAAATGACTCAATGATGAAGGAAATATTTTCCACAAACTAATAAAAAATAGATAATTCTACTCCTAATGAATTAAAAAAAAACTTTTTAATCTGATATTTCTAATGAAATAAGAAATAAGATGAAAGAAAAGTTTTCGAAATTAGTAATTCACAATTCTTTCTCTAAGGTGTTCGATTACTATTCCAATTGATGTAACTTATGTAGCAATGTGACAGATATAAGATGAAAGAATTTCTTCAAATATTAATACGTGGCATTCGTTTTTTCTAAAACAGTGAATTGGTAAACTGCTACCCCCGGTATTTCAAATAGTTTTTCGTGCATTATTCAATTTTCGTTTTTTGTTTTCCAGTTTTAGTTCATGTCCAATCGATATAAATGAGGAATCCTCGAAGAATTACTCATTTAATTGTATCTTGAAGAAAAAGGACCAAGGTTAGTAGATCTTTTCGTACAATTCGACGCAAATTGGGTTATTGTATTCAGTTTACCTGATGGCATCTAAGAGTCGTAGTTGGGTGCGTCCACGTAATTTAATGGTTAGCAATCTTGTCTTGTTAGTCCCAATGTGACTGAGTAGTGAGTAAGATCAACACTAGGGTGCTCCATATTTTCAGCCCAGTGTCACATCTATGTGACGGTCAGAAAACTACTATAAAAGTCGCAGTTCGGTATTTCTACGCGGTGTAATGGGTAGCAAGATTATCTCTTTATGTCAATTGTGACGGAGGAGGGAGATCTGTTCACACACGGTCCTCAATACTTTCGTCCTTGTGCCACATTTAAGCTAAGCTTAGAAAATCGCTATGAGTGTCATTGGTTACTATTAACTGTCAAAGATAAAAAGAGAAATTCTTCTATGTTCGTGAATCAATGAAAATCTGCGTGTGCAGAAGAAATTTACTCAACTTCAAAAAGGTTCAGAGGGTGTGTTTGCCGATGCCATTGGCTCCATTTTACAAATAACAGCAGGAGTAGACGAATTCCGTCATTTATAACAAAACGGTTTATAGAATAGCCCGGATGTATGGCCTACGGGGTAGAGGTAATAACAACGGATCTGCTACCTACACCCTTGGAAAAATTAATTGAAACAACTGCTTTAGTTTCGTTTCTTTCACCATACGGTCAGTCTTAGACGCACTGGACTGACAGGATGCAATCAATTACTATTTTTATTCGGAATAGGTCGTCTGCAGTGGTGTGCAGTAATATTAATCTATTTTCGGAGTGTATAATTAAATTTGTTTAGTCTTGAAAAACATTGCAGCATCCGTGGTTGCATGAGGTTTTTATATCACACCCAGACACTATTGTCTCGACTGTCGGTTAGTTGTCCTAGACAATTGTCTGCGATGGACGTTAGTCCAATGAAGCGTAAAATTGTAACACTGCACGAACACACTAGGAAACCTTACCAGTAAGCAAATCAAACTACTAGAGAATTCTCCGGAAACTCTCCTGATTTAAATCCAATCACGAATCTGAGGTCAAAGTGCAAAGGAACGACTTCGTGGAATGGATATATGAAGTATTAACATGTGCATTGGGTCACGTTTCATTGGAAAAATACGAAGAAAGTAAATGATAACGGAATTATTCGTTTTGTTTTCATTAATTTACACAAAGGTGTACGTATTTGCGTACCTGAATTCAAACGAATGTGACGTTACTGGCAGTGAACAGTGGGTGACAGGAAAGAAAGTCGATTGCGGTAAGCGCGTGGGGGTGAGCTCTGTGAATTTGTGACTGTGTGGAAAAGTTGTTTTTTTTTTCTTTAAGTTTTAAGTTCCATTACCTCCTATTAAAACACTATGGGATTATCGAGCAATTATTTTACCGAACTGGTTACCAAAACAGGAAATGAGCCAGATTACACACGATATATACGCGTATATGACGAATTTTTTACAGTTACAGATTAACCTAACTGGTCTAAAAAATTAAATTTGAAAAAAAAAATATTAACATAAAAATTAAATAAAAAAATACATCAAAACTGCATCACAAACTTCATTACAGTGTTTCGGCCTTTCAGTATCTGTCTATATTTCTGAGATGTGGTATTAAGTACACTATTTACATTATTCGGACTATTGTCCTCATCTTTGTCACCATATTTATTACAACATTTCGGCCTTTCAGTATCTGTCTATATTTCTGAGATGAGGTATTATGTACACTATTTACATTATTCGGACTATTGTCCTCATCTTTGTCACCATATTTATTACAACATTTCGGCCTTTCAGTATCTCTCTATATTTCTGAGATGAGGTATTATGTACACTATTTACATTATTCGGACTATTGTCCTCATCTTTGTCGCCATATTTATTACAACGTTTCGGCCTTTCAGTATCTGTCTATATTTCTTAGATGCGGTATTATGTACACTATTTATATTATCCAGACTATTGTCCTCATTTTTGTTGTTATATTTATTACAACGTTTCGGCCCTTCAGTCTCTGTCTATATTTCTGAGATGAGGTATTATCTACATTATCAAATTAAATTTGAAAAAAAAAATATTAACATGAAAATTAAATAAAAAATACATCAAAACTGCATCATGGTAAAAGCGACTCTTGGTACTTACAATTGCAATTTCATGATAATCTTGATAACCTCGAATCAATGGTGATTTAATGAAACGTGTTTGTCTGACTTCAAATATAAGTCTCCATTTCAGGAACCAAATGAGCTGTGGTTGTTTAAGTTAGTGGGGGGGGACAAACAAGACGGAGTTTCTTTGGGAGAAGGGAGATTTTCAAGATGCCATAGTGACCATTACTTCCCCAACACATGAGAATGGCGATTCTGCGTTTCAAAAAATAAGACAAAAGGAAAAGGAAACAAAATTTGACCTAAAACTTATTGAGAATGGCGATTCTTCATCTTTGTCACCATATTTTTCAACGTTTCGGCCTTTCAGTATCTGTCTAAAAATAAGACTATTTAAAGGAAATCTTTGGCCATATTTCGCAAACGGCCCTTTAGAAAATTATGAGACCTACACTAAAACTTATTGCAGATATCTGTCTCATATTTCTGAGATGATGGTATTTTATTATTGACTATAAGTCCTCAACTTTGTTGCCATATTCATTACAATTTACATTATTCGGACTATTGTCCTCATTTTGTTGCCTTATTTAGCACAACGTTTCTGCCCTTATATCTGTCTAAATTTCTGAGATGAGGTATTATGTACACTATTTACATCATTCGGACTATTGTCTTCATCTTTGTCACCATATTTATTACAACGTTTCGGCCTTTCAGTATCTGTCTATATTTCTGAGATGAGGTATTATGTACACTATTTACATTATTCGGACTATTGTGCTCATCTTTGTTGCCATATTTCGCACAACGTTTCGGCCCTTTAGAATCTGTCTATATTTCTGATATGAGAAATTATGTACACTATTTACATTATTCGGACTATTGTCCTCATCTTTGTCACCATATTTATTACAAAGTCTCGGCCCTTCAGTATCTGTCTATATTTCTGAGATGATGAATTATGTACACTATTTACATTATTCGGACTATAAGTCCTCAACTTTGTTGCCATATTCATTACAACGTTTCGACCCTTCAGTATCTGTCTATATTTCTGAGATGCGGTATTATGTACATTATTTACATTATTCGGACTATTGTCTTCATGTTTGTCGTCATATTTATTACAACGTTTCGGCCGTTGTACACTCTGGCCTTCTTCAGGTGGTTGGGATATCGAACTGAACCCTTTATCTCGCTTTCAGCCTTAATCCGATATTATTAATACTGTAATCTTTATTTTAGTGGCTGCACGTGTTTGAATAGACGTCCTGATTTTTAAAAAAAATCAATGTGAATATTATCTATCACTGCATACTCCCCAGAAATGTTCGAAAGTGCACCTTCCTAACCGTTTAATGAATGCACATCGTTTCGTTCGGATGTTCTTGAAAGCCCTTATCTGCTGACCATCGTTTTTTTTTGGATTAAGAAATGAAAAGCATTTTCTCTTTCACGTAATGCTATGCATCGAATAAATTTAGTTTTGAAGTTATATAATTTATTTGAATTAAATAAATAAGTTGTAAAACTAATCGTTACTTATTATCCAGGCGTGTTTGAGGTGTTTTTTTTTTTTTGTTTTTTTTTAAAAACAACAAAAAAAACCCAATGTGAATTATGTCCACCGGACTTCGCATTCGAGAGGTTTAATAAAGCGGGTGTGACTTCCGGTGTGCTTGTAACTTGGTCTCATCTCGGTGTGTGAAATCTGACCTGGTATGTTTTCGACGGCTCGATCGCTGAGAGGAGCAGAAGTCAAAAAGTTAAGGAATACGAATGTCGGCGAGTTCTTCTCGAAAGCCGTTATCTACTCGAATGTCCATATCTGACGTCTTCGTTTCCGTAACATAAAACTGAGATCCGAAGACGTATTAGGATGGCCAAAGATGAATTCCAATATCTAAGCAGAGACAGAAAAAATTTTGCGGGGAAAAGGGAGTGAAGAACTATTACGTGATACCCGTTCGACTTTATGGCAGTGAAGGCTGAACATTTCTTCAAAGATGAAGAAGAGACTTGAAGCAACAGAAACAAAGAAATGAGTGCTGAAGTGTTACGTGATATCTGTTCGGCTATATGGCAAAAAACCTGGACATTTCCTCAAAGATGAAGAAGAGATTGAAGCAACAGAAACAAAGATAAGAGTATTAAAATCTTACCATAAATCTGTTCTCATATATGGAAGTGAAGGCTGAAAAATTTCCCCGAAATGAAGAAAAGACTTGAAATAACAGGAACAAAAAAAGAGAACTGAATTGTTACGTGATATCTATTCGCCTTTATGTCAGCGAATGCTAGGAAATCTCCTCACAGATGAAGAAGAGACTTGAAGCGACAGATATGTGGTTCTACTGACGAGTGTCCTTAGAAAAAAATAAAAGTGTGTTGCACGGCTATGCAATATCTAATCTCTTATATGGCAGTGAATGCTGGTCAATCTCCTCATAAATGAATAAGAGACTTGAAGCGACAGAGATGTGGTTCTACTGATGAGTGTCCTTAGAAACAAAGAAAAGAGGGTTGGACGGCTATGTAATATCTAATCTCCTATATGGCAGTGAATGCTTGACAATCTCACAGAAGAAGAGACTTGAAGCGACAGAGATGTGGTTCTACTGACGACTGTCCCTAGAAACAAAGAAATGAGTGTTGGACGGCTATGTAATATCTAATCTCCTATATGGCAGTGAATGCTGGACAATCTCCTCACAGATGAAGAAGAGACTTGAAGTGACAGAGATGTGGTTCTACTGACGAGTGTCCTTAGAAACAAAGAAAAGAGAGTTGGACGGCTATGTAATATCTAATCTCCTATATGGCAGTGAGAGCTCGAAAATCTCCTCACAGATGAAGAAGAGACTTGAAGCGACAGAGATGTGGTTCTACTGAAGAGTGTCGTCAGAAACATAGAAAAGAATGTTGGACGGCTATGTAATATCTAATCTCTTATATGGCGGTGAATGCTGGACAATCTCCTCACGGATGAAGAAGAAACTTGAAGCGACATAGATGTGGTTCTACTAACGAGTGTCCCTAGAAAAAAAGAAATGAGTGTTGGACGGCTAAGTAATATCTAATTTCTTAAATGGCCGTGAATGCTGGACAATCTCCTCATAGATGAGGAAGAGACTTGAAGCGACATAAATGTGGTTCTACTGACGAGCGCCCTTAGAAACGGAGAAATCGTCTTAGAGAAAAAGTAAACAAAACTGGACACATTACACTTGACATCAAGAAGAAACATTTGAAAGATCTCGTCCATATAAAGAGCAATAGGAAAATCAGATTTTCACGTCAAGTTGAAGGCGAGAATGACAAAAGAAAACAACGTCTTACTTAGCTCGAATAACGAGACAAGTGTTTAGGAGTTGTAGCAAATTATTTATTAAGAGCTACAAAGGACAGGAAATGGTGAAGAGCCATAATCGCCTACGATCGGAATGGACACCTCGCATAGAAGTAGAAAAAAGGGTAACATATCAACAGTCGGGATAATTGTCATGATGTACAGACTATAATATTTTTAGTTGTTATAAAAAAAAAGTATAATATAAGAAAAAATATTGAAAAAATACTACAAAATATACCTCGTTTTTCGTATTCAATGAAACATGTATAAAAGAACGGCTACTGACAAAATAGACAAAATAGGCAGTTATCTTTGTATGGAGTGTGTTCAGATATATTTATGGGGTGGATGGGTTAGAATGTTGTCTCCTTAAATTATCAAAATTCTTTGCAGTCGTATTGGCACTGCCCATGTCTTTGAGATCTGATTGTCGCATCAATCTGTTTGTGTCTTTGTAAAATATCAAAAGATGAAGTCATTGTTCTCATCTTAACAAAATATTTTGCTTTTGAGAAACGAGAAGGATTTCTGGCGTTTCCCACGCACGGCTTTCAATGGTCAATCATTAAAATAAAGATGAAAAAAAAAAACTTCGTGAAATCCTAATTCCCAATTGGCATGAAATGTCAACCTTTAGAATTCCTGATATCTTTTTTTTTTATCTCTTTCTTTAATTCTTTGAACTTTCGTTCGTTCTTTCTTTCTTCGTTTTTTTCTTTCTTTTTTTCTTTCATGCATTCATTAATTCATTTGAGATGTGCTTTTTTTTTTCATTTTCTCAAGAGCTGATTGAATCTATTGTATATTTCCGTCCATTTTCAATATCTTTTCTCAAATTCCTCTCTTTCTGAAACGTCATGGTTTAATGATCAGCTAAATGTTTATTGGTAGAGAAGTCAATCCTCACAGGGTGCCCTAGATACGTTGTCTAGAGTCCAACATAATATACGCTTAGTAAATAAGAATATTCATCCGTTGATTTTCTAAGATTATTTTCTTCTTGTGTTACTGTATATATATATATATATATATATATATATATATATATATATATATATGTGTGTGTGTGTGCGCGTGCGTGCGTGGAATGCATGAAAGTAATTCTTTTCCACTCTTGCTTTATTTCATTTTTCAACTTCCTTTCTTTCTTTCTTTCTTTCCTTCTTTTTCTTTCTTTTTTTCTTTCTTTCTAATCTTCAATTTCTTTCTTTGAAACCTTAAATTGGTTTCTTTCTTTCTTTCTTTTTTCTAATGTTCAATTTCTTTATTTGAAACCTTCAATTGGTTTCTTTATTTCTTTGTTTCTTTGTTTCTTTCTTTCTTTCTTTCTTCATTTTCCTTTCTTTCACTTTCCTTCCTCATTTTTTTTTATTTTTTATTTCTTTCTGTTATTTTCCATTTTATTTTCTTTCTTTCTTTCTTTTTTTTATTTTTCTTACCCTCTTTATTCAGATTGTAGATTCATCTCTTCTTTCAGACTTACTCTTTTTTTTGGGGGGGGGGATTTTTCGTTCTTTCTTGCTTTCTTTCTTTCTAACCTTCCGTTTCTTTTTCTTTTCTTTTCTTTCCTTCTACTTTTCCATTTTTGTGTTTTCCTTTATGGATTTATATCGATTCCATTGTTTCTTTTTTTCTTTCTTTCTTTCTTTCTTTGAAACAATTTTTCTTTAATTTCACTGACATCATGCATTCTTTCTCAAAATCGTTCATTCTTTGAACATATCCTTTCCTTTCCCTTTCCTTTTCTTCTTTCTTTCTTTTTCTTTCTTTCTTTCCCACTCTCCCTACTAAAACTCATAATAGCTTTCATTCCTTCCTCTTTTCAAT
>CAHIKZ030005072.1:1350000-1365000 GCA_903632075.3 Acanthosepion pharaonis
GTTGCTTTCATTGTCACTGGACCTAACCAACGCTTTTATCCACTGTGCCATGTGTCCTTAAGTTGTGAGTTCAATACCAGGTTAAGGCAGAACTTGGAGTGGGGAATTAACAGTAGACAGCTGATAACTGACATCAATTAGACATGGCACGTGAATCTAGAACAGTCTACCACAGCGAGATAAAGGGTCCAGTTCGACATTGCTACCAATTGAAGAAAGCCGGGGCGTACGGCCGAAACGTTATGATAAAGATGAGGACAATAATGTATACGGTTTAGTGGACTGTTACGTGACATCTGTCATCCTGTATGGCAGCGAATGCAAAAGATAAAGAAGAGACTTGAAACAATAGGAATGTGGCTCTACAGAAAGATGCTGAGAATACCATGGACCGAACATGTAACAAACAACGAGGTTTTGAAGTAAATGGAAACAAAAAAGGAAGCATACTTAACATCAGCAAGAGGCGAAATTTCTGGAGTACCTCATGAGGAAGGAAAGCTTGGAAAATTTGACACTCGCAGAATAGATTGAGGGAAAGTGGGACAGAGAAAACCAGCGCGTAACATACTTGATAGTCAGAACAGGCTTTGGGAGAAATAAAATAAAGATAAAACTTATTAAGAGTTATAAAAGTCAGGAAGATGGAGAGGGCCATGATCGGGATAGGTCTTGAAGGGATACGGCACATAAAAGTGGAAGTATGGGTTTTCACCATGGCAAAGCGCAAAGATACGAGATCCGAATTGGAGACGACAAAATCAAATCAGTAAAGAAATAAGCTTTTATATCTGGAAAATGTATTAACGGGAAATATGATATTGAAATATGAACGCGCATTAGTTGACAAAAGATGTCTCCTGAAAACTAAAAATATTAAGTAGCAGGAACATGTCTTGACAAGCATAGAAACCTGCTGTCTAATATCTATCCTAGTGCCATAGAATTCTGGACAATTTTCTCGTAAATGATCAGAAGCCTCATCAACAGTGATGTGGTTCTACAGAAGGTTGCTGAGAATATCATGGCCGGAGCATCCGAGTGACGAGGAAGATTTAATGAAAATTAAAAATGAAAACTGCAATTACAGAAAGTAACGCTTGAAACGTCTGAGGAAAGAAAGACTGGAAAATTTGACACTCGCAAGATAGTATAAAGGCCAGAGAATAAGGGAGAGTAAGCGAGTTGATGACCTTGTGTAGATGGAAAAGAGAACGAAGGAAGGGAGATGGTAAAAAGACAAACATTGACAAGGTCTGCAAAGGATAGGAAAATGGTGATAGCAATTAAGAAAGAAAGAAAGAAAGAAAGAAAGAAAGATGACAAAAATGGAACGTTAGGGAAAAAGAAAGAAAGAAACAAAGACAGAACACAACTAGATAGAAGGAAAGGAGAGTAACAGATAAAAAGACAGACCAGCAATAGAAAGAAAGAATGAATGAAAGAACGCAAATAGAAATAAAAAAAAGAAAGAAAGAAAAAATACTAAAATGGAACGTTAGGAAAAACGAAAGGAAGAAAGAAAGTCAGGGCACAGCTAGGTAAAAGGAAAAACCAGTAATAGAAAGAAAGAAAGAAAGAAAGAAAGAAAGAAAGAAAGAAAGAAGAAAGAAAAGAAAAACAAAAAAAAAACGAAAGGAAGAAATGGAAGCTTAGAAAGATGTAAAGGTCACCTATAAATAAAAGAGAAAGAAAGAAAGAAATGGAAAGTTAGAAAGAAAGAAAGAAAGAAAGAAAGAAGAGATAGAGATAGAAAGAAATGAATGATTAGAAAGAAAGAAGGAAATAACAACAGAAAGAAAAAAGTAAGAAATGGAAAATGAGAAAGAAAGAAAAAGGAAAGAAAGAAAGAAATGAAAGAAGAGGAAGCTTCGACAAAAGAAAGAAAGAAAGAAAAAAGAAAGGATGAAAGATAGAAGATGAAACATCAACAAAAAGAAAGAAAGAAAGAAAGAAGAGGAAGCTTCGGCAAAAGAAAGAAAGAAAGAAAAAAGAAAGGATGAAAGATAGAAGATGAAACATCAACAAAAAGAAAGAAAGAAAGAAAGAAAGAAGTGGAAGCTTCGAAAAAAGAAAGAAAGAAAGAAAGAAAAACGAAAGGATGAAAGATAGAAGATGAAACATCAACAAAAAGAAAGAAAGAAAGAAAGAAAGAAGAGGAAGCTTCGACAAAAGAAAGAAAGAAAGAAAAAAAGGATGAAAGATAGAAGATGAAACATCAACAAAAAGAAAGAAAGAAAGAAAGAAGTGGAAGCTTCGAAAAAAGAAAGAAAGAAAGAAAGAAAGAAAAAAGAAAGGATGAAAGATAGAAGATGAAACATCAACAAAAAGAAAGAAAGAAAGAAAGAAAGAAAGAAGTGGAAGCTTCGAAAAAAGAAAGAAAGAAAGAAAGAAAAAAGAAAGGATGAAAGATAGAAGATGAAACATCAACAAAAAGAAAGAAAGAAAAAAAGAAAGAAAGAAGTGGAAGCTTCGAAAAAAGAAAGAAAGAAAGAAAGAAAGAAAGAAAGAAAAACGAAAGGATGAAAGATAGAAGATGAAACATCAACAAAAAGAAAGAAAGAAAGAAAGAAGAGGAAGCTTCGACAAAAGAAAGAAAGAAAGAAAAAAGAAAGGATGAAATATAGAAGATGAAACATCAACAAAAAGAAAGAAAGAAAGAAAGAAAGAAGAGGAAGCTTCGACAAAAGAAAGAAAGAAAGAAAAACGAAAGGATGAAAGATAGAAGATGAAACATCAACAAAAAGAAAGAAAGAAAGAAAAAAGAAAGAAAGAAAGAAGTGGAAGCTTCGCAAAAAGAAAGAAAGAAAAACGAAAGGATGAAAGATAGAAGATGAAACATCAACAAAAAGAAAGAAAGAAATGAACAGTTAGAAAGATAATGAAATTAACGAAAGTCAGTAAAAAGAAAGAAATGGGAGATTAGAAATAAATAAAGAAAGAATGAAAAAAAGAAAAACGAAAAGGCAAAGAAAGAAATCGAAGGTTAGATGAAGAAAGGACACCGATAGAAACCCTTAAATAAAAAAGAAAAATGAAAAGTTAGAAAGAAAGAAAGAACGATCAGAAAGAGAGGAAGGAAGAAAGAAGAAAGAAAGAAATGGAAGTTTAGAAAGAAAGAAAGAAAGAAAGAAAAAAGAAAGAAAGAAAGAAAGAAAGAGACGAACGATTAGAAAGAAAGAAAAAAATAACGAAAGAAAAAGTAATGGAAGGTTAGATATAAAAACAGAAAAAATGAAAGAAAGAAAGAAAGAAAGAAATGATCGATTAGAAAGAAAGAAGAAAATAACGAAAGTAAGAAAAAACGAAATGGAAAACAGAAAGAATGAAAGAAAGAAAGAAAGCAAGAGAGAAAGAAAAAAAGAGATGTTTGCATTAATTCCGCCGATGTTATTTATCCATATTATGAAGGGAGATTTATTTGAATCTTTTTTAAGATGTTTTTGTCCACATGAGCTTTCATCCATCGTCAATGTCAGGTCCCCACATGTAGTAGCAGCGCAACTAACGTCGTCAAATACATTGGAGGAAAGACCATCTCCAACGGCACCCAGTAAGTACTCCAATGTAGCAGTGGTAGCAATAGCTGTCGTTGTAGTAATACTAGCTGAAATGTTTCCAGGCACCGGCTTCATTCATCTCTGTCGATGCCTACCACATGCGCATGTACATCCATCCAAATACTTATAGTCGCGACGTGAACAATGATTACACCATGGCTGTTAGATTTTGCATGGCCGGAATTGTATAGTGTACGATCTCGTAATGAGACTGCCAGTAAATGAGTCGGTTTATGCCTGTCGCTGCCATGTCGGGAACGATTCTCGCGAGAATAAACGTTAATTGTTATGCTCGAACCGGAAAATAAAGAAAAAAATATTTGAAAAGAATTGTTTATAAATTTCGATTATTTTCTTTATATATTTTCACAATTAGTCACTTGGTAACGGCTATGGTCCGCGTTTATTATTTGTGTGTCTAAACTTAGTCGAAATCATAAAATGAATAGGTAAATATTTGTAAGTAAAAATTTGCGATCTCTTTTGATGCCACACCTTGACCTAGCTGGACAAAAGAAAAAGTAACTGCTTTCTGTTTTAATGTCTTTTATATTGTATGCAGTTCCCTTCTTTTAACACAAAGTTTCGGCCGTCTACTCACCACCCATCTTCTGCTGTCTGTCAGATATTTTCCAGACTGTCGCCTATCTCCCTTTCTATAACTCTACTCTAAGCTCACGTCTTTTCCGTTTAAAATTCTTCTTCTTCTTCTTCTTCTTCTTCTTCTTCTTCTTCTTCTTTTTCCTTTCTTTTTTCTTCTTTTTTACTTCATTTTCTTCTTCTTTTTCTTCTTCTTTTCTCTTCTTCGTTTTCTTCTTCGTTTTCTCATTAATGTTCTTGGTTTTCTTCTTTTTCTTTTTCGTTTTCTTCTTTTTTACTTCATCTTCTTCGTTTTCTTCTTCTTTTCTCTTCTTCGTTTTCTTCTTCGTTTTCTCATTATTATTCTTGGTTTTCTTCTTTTTTTCTTTTTCGTTTTCTTCTTTTTTACTTCATCTTCTTCTTTTTCTTCTTCCCTTAATTTTCTTCTTCTTCTTCTTCTTCTTCTTCTTCTTCTTCTTCTTCGCTTATCGTCTTCTTTCTTCTTCGCTTATCGTCTTCTTTTTCTTCTTCTTCGTTTATCTTCTTCTTTCTTCTTCCTCCTCTTCTTCTTCTTCTTCTTCAGCAAGCAGGTAACAGACGCTCTCTCTCTCTCTTTCTTACTTTCCGAAGCTTAGTAAGGTACAAGGCCATAAATGTTGCGAAACTAGCTTTCCTATCACTACACTGCCGTAGAGGAACCTTTCTGTTTCCTATTAAAATTCTTTACTTTGTATTGTATATTCTTTTTCCAGATATGCTTTATGCTATTTTAATCTGCATCCATTTCTGGCGTAGGTGATTACGGCTCTCTACTGTGTTTGTTCTTTATTATCTATAAATTTCAATGCAATAATGGAATGATTTCCCGTTGATTTCGCGACAATTCAAGTCTGGAGTATTTTTCTCTCAGTCTCGTTGCCCCCACAAGAATAGAGAGCCTAGTCTACCCTGTTTTTTTACCATAACTAATTTAATTTTAATGAAACGAATCTTCAGTAAGTAGATGAACAAGAGTCTTCACAAAATCTTTTTTTTTCTATATTATGTGTAAATCTTTATGCTATCTTGGGAAACAGTGAAAAGTTCTCCCATTCCATTTGTCACAGTTTGAACTGGGTATTTTTCTTTTAAACTGGTTGTCATCCAAGGCTAGATAACAGAGTCTACCCTACTATTTAAATCATAATATGCTTAATTTTTTTAATGATGTATCACTTTAGAACGCAGGTGATCATGCATCTCCACAGCTTCCTTTTCTTTATTATCTCTGAATTGCTTTGTACTCTTCCGAAATATAACAGAGTGACTTTCCTTTGCCTTCCCAACGGTTTGAATTTAGCGTTTTTTTTTGTTTTTTTTTATCAATTCACCCCAAACAAAGCGATAATGCCACTAAGACACAAGGGGATACTGGAAGGGCAACCGAAAAACCCACCCTAAATGGGAAACAATGTATAAACCACTACTCCTGTTCAAAAGACCAGGGAGGAGTGTAAACAGGGCGATAGGCGAACCTATCTATTTAAGGATTAAAAAAAAATAATTAGGAAATAAAACTTCAGAGTTCAGACGGAGACGTTATAAATTTAGAGTTAAAATAGATTTTAGAAGGAACCGGTAACCCAAGCCAAAACAGGAAACAAGTGATAAACTTCTACTCCTGTTCAAAAGATTGAGGAGGAGTGTGAAACGGGCGAGAAACGAACCTATCTGTAATATAGGAAACAACTCTAAGTAGAAGCTTATGAAGTTTAATTTTACTAATTTAGCTATTGCTATAACTGATAAACGTTTATTTCATTGTGATGGATGGTTACAAGCGAGAGGAGAGACGCGATGTGCTTATGTTATTGGTACACTATCTGTTACTATGTTTCTAGTAGACTGGTTTCTACGCAAGAGCACTGTCTACCTTTCTAGCTGTATTTTTCTTATTAATAAGTATTAAAAGACGATGGAAATAACTGATTGAAAAAAAAAATAAAATAAAACGTATCGCTATTTTTTATTAAATGAACATAAAAATTATAATGTTACCATTATAAAACCTTAACGTTAAACACAAAGACTTCTTTTTTTTTTCGAATCTCACACACGCAGGCGCGCGTGAGCACTTCAACATGGTGTACCGGTTAACAAAATTGTCTTACGCGATCATTTATGTCTGAAAAGTGAATTCGATTCTCACTGAGCGCGTTATATATTCAACCTCGTGCCACATCTTAGCTACGCCTTGCAAATCAACATTTACAACGTTAGCCTGAGAAATACAAGTACTACTTTTTTTTCGAAGCTCACACACACAGTAGAGCGTGGGTATCTGAACGTGGCGTATCCGCTTAGCAAACTTGTCTTATGAGATGAATTACAACTGGAAAATGAGCATGGTCCTCACTGGGTGCCTCCTTACTTTCGGCCTTGTGCCACATCTAAGCTAAACTTAGAAAATCGCCACAGTGACGCGCGTATTGTCGCTTTTAGCCCAAACAATCCTCGTCTCAGATTACACATGATTTGAAAAAAATAAAAACTTTTTTTTTCTTTTTTTTTTCCAACGTGATGATTTTCTTTACGGGCATCGTCATTCACTTGTCTATTCTACACCTCCACTTGAAGAAATTTAAATTTAAATTATCAATACTGGAAATTGTTGATAGGATAAAACAGAATAACCCTTCATAGAGCTACCGGTGTGACCAGCTTCATGACAGCTGAGGGTTTTTTTTTTTGTTGCTACTACTACTACTACAATTATTACCACAACTACTGCTAGTCGTCGTCGTAGTGGTTGTAGTGTTAGC
The DNA here is from genome assembly GCA_903632075.3 of Acanthosepion pharaonis. Taxonomy (NCBI): domain Eukaryota; kingdom Metazoa; phylum Mollusca; class Cephalopoda; order Sepiida; family Sepiidae; genus Acanthosepion; species Acanthosepion pharaonis. The sequence continues at coordinate 1,356,941 of CAHIKZ030005072.1, forward strand.
GCTGCTACGGAGTGATGTAAATTCGCTTGTCTTGCCGTATCGTTATGTGTACATACGACACCCGGGAGAGGAACAAGTAGGGAATGGATGGAGAGGAATTTACCACACTATCAAAAGACTGAAGAAAGACCCCAATAATGAGCACCTGTTAAAAACGGTATTTGTTACTTGCCAATGAATCGTTTTAGGGAGTGGCACTTCAAAGAGTGGGACGCGCAAGGGAGTAAGTTTTGATTTTTTTTTTTTTTCGGTTTGCAGTAAGAACTCTTATTTCTTCATTTTAATTGTTCGATTTAAATATAGAAATTTAGAAGAAAAAAGTGAAGTGGTCCTTCAGCATTAAATTAAACAGGTTTAATTTATTTTTGTCTAAGGTAGTGAAAAAAAAAATTAAAATCTATCTATCTCTCTATCTATCTCTCTATCTATCTATCTATCTATATCTCTCTCTCTATCTATCTATCTATCTATCTATCTATATATATATATATATATATATATATATATATATATATATATGTTAATCTATTTCGCTAAAATCTGTAGTAAATTGATCTTTTAAAGAGAAAACGGATAGCAATTCTACTGTTTTTTTTTTAGCTATTCATTCATTTTTTTCGTATTTATTTATTTGTTACTCCTTGCTCATTCGGACTTAGGCGTCTTATAGGTATGGTCACTCTAAAAACGAACTAGATGGCCACTGTTTATTAAACTTAGTTTTTAAGGCATGTCTGTGTCGTGTTATTCCAACAAATAAAATTCGAAAGAATTGTGAACTAATTCAAATTTAATATATACTTATATATAAATGAAAAGAAATAAAGAAACGAAACGGACCCAGTAAACGCTCTCGCAAGTAAAATAGCGGATTGCTTTTAACTCGTATAAATCATGTTTTCTTCTCCCTGAACAAACATGCCGCTACGACAATCCACGTTAAAGTGCTCGCTGCTTGATTCTGAGCATGGATACATACATCGGCGACACTATTTGATGTAAACAGAGAAATGCGTGTACCTTATCTGCAAAAGAAAAACTAGATTACTATCATAAGCATTACTTCTTATCTTGATTGAAGCTATAGCAAAAAATAAAGGGTATATATGATCAGATGTTATTGCAAATATAAGTTCAGCTAGAAGCAAAAATTCAAGCGTAATTGTACCAAGGAGACGGGAGTGCGCTTGCCGTAGAAGTGTGGTCAGCGGACTGGTCGAGGTGACCAATCCTGTATATCGAGTCCAAGCTTTCAAAAAGGACCCCACTATTAAGATGTTACGCTAAACTGAAATCGACTAAGTAAATAGTTACTGTTTTACATCTTGTAAAATCTGTGATAGCCGCCGTGATTAAACATTGTCATATAAGCTGTAGATATGCCGGTAGAAATCAGTTTTAGTTTCAATCGACATGCCTCCCAGATATTTTGAGGTGATATTTCAAATACACAAATAATTGAAAATAATTTAACTATAATAAAAATATACTTAATTTACACAATTTAATTATAATAAAAAATATACTAAATTTATATAATTTAACTATAGTAACAATATATTAAAATTTAATTTTTTTTTCTGATATGTAATAAAATAATTTTAATTAAATAGTTTTAGCTTTTCGCTAAAGAACTTAATAAATGTATCTTCTAAAGAGGAAAGTAATAAATAATTTTGTTGTTTTTTCTATAGGTATATGTTGACTTATTGCAAATTATTCGAGAATTTCAATATAAAAATATATCCCAAATTATGAATTTTACATATAATATATTTTTGTAAATAAAGTTAAATAAAATGTAGTTAAATTAAACGTTAACTAATAGCTTTTTTTAGTAGAGAACGATTTCCATTTTATTAAATTTATAAATCTCAGCTAAATTCTGTTTCAAATTAGAAAAGCCGCTTCGTTTATCCGGGCCCTTCAGGTTCGTATGTTAAAGGTTAGTCGCTTCTGTAAAGAGAAATCGGTAAAAAAAAGGGGGGTAAAAATCTAGAAAACCCGGAACAATGAATGAAACAAAACTTGACGAAGCTTCGGAAAAAACGAGTCTGTTCCACTCTACAAGAAACAGCGGAGCCGGCGGAGGTAACGTCGGTCCTAGCCGCGATACATGGAGGGCAACGACGAGCCGACTGTTTCTTCATCACCATCACCGTCAGCAACAGGTTCGATTCAAATCGCATCACCACCTCTATCGCCAACATCATTACCACCACCTCCATCAGAAGCAGAATAAACAGCGCCAGTCGGGTAGCCCGCCGAAACAGCAAACCACGCAACAATCACAACGTTGCAATGCCGATCAAATGTCTACTGTTCACCAACAGCACAAACAAATTCTACTGCATCACCACCAACCGCAGTCCCCTAACCAGCAGCGATCATGCCAACCGAGCCACCCCCATCCACCACATCTGCACCCTCGCCTCCATGTCCATCGTCCTCACTCCCCACTCACACCGCAAAAACAGAAAAGAAAAAAACAGCATTTACAGTTAACCTACGGTAGTCGTCGAGAGGGTTCCTCAGCGAACGTTCCTGGGGAGGAGTGCTCTACCGTTCAGCCTAGACTATCACTAAACCGTCCACCACCTGTTGCGACTTTTCTTGGGGCGACGTCCGAGTGCCCCTACTGCGGTGCCGGAGGGGGCCACTTACAGCAGAGCCAGTACCAACACCCATATACGCAACATTACCAACACCAGCACCCTCTCAGGACAGGAGTACCAGCGATTGCCCGCAGGAACCAAGCACAAGCTAGTAGGGACACTGAGGGCGCCACTCCAACGGCATCGGGTGGGACAAGCGTTCAACATTGCTGCGGTGGGGCCCATCTTCCACCTACCCCAACAGGTTCTGGCGTTGTTATTACAACAACTCCACTCTCAGAGTGTAAACATCTTCCAGCCATAAGCGATGACCATATCGTATTTCTTTGGGATTCTAATTACTGCCGGTCTTTCCATGGTATCGTTCGAATTCTTCAAGTGGTAAGTTGGCTTTCTTAAAATAATCTTTTACGCTATGTTTTTAAATGTTATATATATATATATATATATATATATATATATATATATATATATATGCGCGTGTGTGTGTACAGGGGGTTTTAAATGTAGGTATACAGTAAGGAAAAAAGAAACGTGCACACGAAACGTATTGTATTGATTATACAGGGTGCGATGGATAAATTGTTGTCCAAATTACGCAAAAATGTAAACTAACACTGGCATCTCATTTTAGCAGACAATTTTACCAAAATTACACCAAAATATCTTGAAATACTAAGGAGGAAATTTGATTCAACAAAATCGAATTTGGCTCCAGCCACGGCCGCCAGAATCGAAATCTCCTGCGACTCTTCTAGACGGTCTTCTTTTTGTTTAAGTTGGTAAATACTGCTATAATCTTTGCTTTTAGTTCGTCCTTTGCGTTACAAAGAATTTTGCTGATACCTCGCTCAACTGTGCCCCACACATAATAAACAACGGGGTTAAAGTCTGGGGTGTTAGGTGGCCAGATGTAAGGGGTGATGTGGTTGTAGAATTTATCTGACAGCCTTAACTGGATGCTTCTGCCTTGGTGGCATGTTTCAGAGTTCTGTTACCAGACATGTCTTCCAACAGTCACCCTCTTGACCCAGAGAAGCACTAACTCCTCAAGCAATTTCACGTAGGCCTCCGTGTTGAGTTTGAGGCCTGTGGGAAGAAGAATGGAGGGCATAACGCCAAAGTGATCACTCCAAACACCATCGTAATCGCCATTAGACTCACCCGACTCTTTCCAAATCTTCTGAAATGTTCCTATTGGAACTTCCGGCGCGAATGTCAAACAGTACATCATGCCGTCTCCAAATTTCAGGCGCAGTGATTTGCATCATGGTGCTCTTTTTCTCACAGACTCTACCAACTGACCCTGCAATAATGTGCAGTCGACAAAATCTGAAACAAACAACGCGCATGCGCGCAATTAAAAATGGGGGCAATTTACTCATCGCTCCCTGTACAAACATATCAATAATAATGTCTTCCAATATCGTTTTAAAGTTTATTTGCTCTCCTCGTCCGTTAAATTGTCAGCCATCGTTAAATTTCCACTTTACCTGCTAAAAGTTTATTATTTATAAAAAAAATAATAATTATAATAAGCCTATTATAATAAAAATTAGGAAAGTAAATACATTGTAATTGATATTAATGAATTAAATGAATTCTAGTAATAATAACTACTAGAACCACTTACTGTAAGCCTTTCCCCTTCTGTGCATATATATATATATATATATATATATATATATATATATATGTTAATACATTTTATGTTTATACATTCTTTTTATAGTTACAAATATGTAAGTAAATGCTCTGTTTATAATATTCGTATCTATAAAAAGAATGTACAAGCTATAAAATGTCTTAAAATAATTGTCGGACTTTGTTCATTTCATAATATATATATATATATATATATATATATATATATATATATATATATATATATATATATATATATATATATATCAAGAACAATTTCGTAGGAAGATGCATGACAAAGTGGAAAAATCTTTCTTGTGACGCGTTTTGACCTTTAGGACCCCATTGGACTAAGTCTATTTACAATGAAATCCTAAAGGGCGAAACACGTCACACAAACACTTTTTCCACTTTGTCATATATTTTCTCCCAAAATTGTTCTTGATATATAAAATGTATATATCGTTATCTCCTATATATATATATATATATATATATATATATATATATATATATATATTAGTTGTGTATTTGGGTAGTAATCCTCTTTAATATATGTTTGGTTGAACAAGATACTTTTGTTTAGATATTTGATAATTTTTTATTCTATGAGTACAGGTCTTTTCTTTTCTGGACTTAATAAATCCAGACATTGGTCAAAATACTTAGGTTCCGAGTATTTTCGTTTAAACCATATACAAGGACTTTATATTACTATAATAAATGTTGTGTAAGTGCTATTCTAGACGATGTAAATTTGTTGAAAATAGACGCATTCTTAATTCCAAAATATAAATATCCGAACAAGTTTTATTAAATGTTTGTCTATTTATTTATTTATTTATTTATTTATTTATTTTGTATATTTGCAATTTTCGAAAAAAAGATTTTGCATGTCAATCAGGATCATAATCGTCGGTGAACTTTTCGAAGTCATGTCTTTTTTGTTGATTTTCTTTAAGTATTTTCGACCGTGTCTGTCATTATCAAAAAAAAAAAAATAAATAAATATTGGCTGTCAATATGGTAGGCCAGATTCCGTTGGCTACATCCTGGTACTTATAGAAAGGTGAAATTGTTGAACCCGTTCAATGTGGTTCAAGTGAAACGTTATATAGGAATGACATTGCAAAAAATAATTATGATATATATATATATATATATATTTTTTTTGGTGGGGGAGGTGATTTTTTTTCTATACAGAGGTAAAACCCCTCCTACTGGAGCGAAATGTATTGGGCTTAACGCGGCTTTATTGTTTTACATTTTAATCGCTTCTTGGATTTTTTATCCTTCCTTGCATTAATCTATTGTCCTATTATTTACAAATACTTACATTAGGTCAATATTGTAGACTGAGTTTAATCTAACTTGCTTAGATTAATACCTAAATATACCTCGCCCTATCGGCTGGGGCTTCGAAATATGCCGACTGCACCTTTTGCAGAAGGGTAAGACCCCCGCCAATGAGCCTTCTTGAGTAAGACGATAAACTACATCCGACAGCAAACCTCTGATCAGGAGGTTTTGAGGGGCGTTGGAACTACCTCTTAATTGGTAATGTTACCAGGTCCACCCTGACCCTGGGGTGGTAACACCGGTTAGGGTCCCATCAATGGGAAAATAGTTAACTCAAAAACTGGGCTCAAAACGAAGTGAAAGTTTAAAAATAGGTTTTTGATACCAGCAATAAATTTTTGTAAAAATTATTACCAGCAATAAAAACCTTGTCGACATTAAATAACCCATTGAGGTTGATATGCAGTAAAACAAAAGAAATCAAACCAGACTTCAATATACCTTATCTATCTATCTATCTATCTATCTATCATCGTTTCTCACTGAAACTGAGTAATATGTTTTCCCTCTTTCCATGCGTTCAAAACGGAATAGTTCATTATTTAGAAGGTACTGGTAGGTGATGTTACACACTTCTATGTATCTATCTATTTATCTATCTATCTATCTCCATATAAAATTGACATATTGTAATTCAAGAAGCGAACCTGAGTTGATATACAAGAGTAAAACAAAGGAAAACCTAGTGAAGATCGATATATATATATATATATATATATATATATATATATATATATATATATAGAGAGAGAGAGAGATATTGAGGCAATCAGATGCGTATCCACAATGATGAGCAATGATACAGCGAAAGAATCTTTCTATGAATGACAATATATACATATATATATATATATATATATATATATATATATATATATATATATATATAATACCTGGGAAGTTCAATGAAATGATAACTGGGTCACCCGGAAGCGTACAACGTCCGAAATGTCGCGAATAAATATAACAATGGAAGATGAGGGCAACAGTATTGTAAATAATTACAATACCTCATCCCATATATATATATATATATATATATATATATATATATATATATATGAGTATATAGTTATATATATATATATGTGGATATATATACATACATATATATATATATATATATATATGCATGTATGTATATATATGGATTTATATATATATATATATATATATATATATATATATATATATATATATGTATATATATATATATATATATATACTCGAATTTAGCCCAACCATATAATAGTCTAATTATTCAGATGGCAATATAAAAGAAAGTTTTGAAGCATATATTTTTTATCTTGCCGTTTCTTAGTACCCCTGCGATTACCTGCTACAATGGTCTTTATTTTGAATAATTTTTATAAGGGATATATCACACGCTAAATATCCCCCCACATAATCATAATCACAGACAACCCTATATATAATTGTTGGTTAAAAGTTTCCGAGTACACCAGTCTGTTGGTCTAAATCGTTATTATAGACTCTCAAACCACACGGTAGGACTTTTTTCAGAACTTAGATCGGATAATCGGGCATGGCCAGTTGAATCGGCACACATAGTAAATGATGTTCTGCTCTTTATATTGAAACAAAAGCAAAAGAGGTATCTAGGCTACGACAGGCAAGTTAAAGGAGCTTAACTGTGCCGCTGATGAGACCAGTACATTCAAACCCTCGGTCACAATGGCTTTTAAAATTTGCGCTCGCACCAACATGGACGACTTCCAAACGGCTCCAATTTCACTCATAATCCTTGAGTTAACCCATAGTATGGATTTCTAAAAACAACGAGCGTTGGGATCGCCTCACTACGTCGGTAAACTCACCTCACTGAATAATCGACCGAGGTGGGATTCGAACCTGGTTTTCACGGCCAGAAAGCAAACGTTCTAAAACTCCGGTCCTAAATATATATCGGCTGTAACAGAAAAAGTGTCCAACTCGTGTAACAGCATAACTGTCCTTCCCACAAATAGTTTAATATGGGAAAATCCACTAAACTGAGTTTCTTGTTTTCAGATAAGACATTTAGCCATCTTGACACCATTTGTCGTATGAATCACTGCAAAACCCTTTGAGTTATTCAGCTACAAAGGGAACAGATTAAAATTCTTTTGTGTCAACCCCACTGTTTTTCCAACAGGGCAATGCTGAGAGGACAATTTTCATTCAGGTCTTCAGTGATGCTAGCAATATTCATACTGTTCCTTACATCTTCAAACCATTTTAGTTTAAATAAGAGGAAACAGTAGAGAGGAAAAACTGGATCAGCAGGTCACAACAGGAAGAAGAATCATCATTACAATTTAGAGCTAAAAAGGTCAATTAGAAAAGATCCAACTCATTCCGTAAGAGGTTTGGCAGGTGAGTGAGGAGTTTCAGCTATGACAGTCCAAAGAGTAATGAAAAAAGACTTGAAAATGAAATAGT
>CAHIKZ030005072.1:1372500-1447500 GCA_903632075.3 Acanthosepion pharaonis
TATATAGTCCTGTAAAAGTAGACTTCCTGTACACAGAGGTAATAAACAAGGAAGGAGTTCTTTGAACAAGAACATCTAAAAGGGCAATGAACCATTGACCTCCTTATCTACCGTAAATTTAAGGGCAGGATGAACACCATTGAGTAGGAAAAAAATTGATCCACTTCCGATTCATGGCTGAATACACAAAAGTGTCATCAACATACCGAAAGTAAACCATGGGTCGGGCAGAACTTAACAAAAGGCTTTCTTCATAAAACCCACAAAAATATTTGCCAAAACAGGACCCAAAGGGGAACCCATCGCTACACCATCGATCTGACGATACATGATATTGTCAAAACTAAAATCGACAAACATAGTGGCAAATTTCATGAGTTCAACGAACACTTCTTCAGGTATATTCGGAGGAGTCAAATCACTGCGATATAACATATCGCTGCAAATATCAATAGTCTCCGATAAAGGAACACAAGTGAAGAGGCTACAGATGTCAAAGGAACACATAAATCCATTAGTGGCATCACAATTCCGAAATGAATTTGGAAAAAAAGAAAATGAATCTTTAATACAAAAGGAACTGTAATGCTGCAACACTGGTTGCAACATTATAGCAAGCCACTTTGCGACTTTATGCTGTGAAGACCCAATCATCGATAATATGGGTCTCAACGGGACACCCTCCTTATGAATCTTAGGTAATCCATATAGACGGGGACGAATAGAACCAGACGGTCTCAATTCCTCCGCCATTTTAGAGGAAAGAACACCACTTTTTACCCATTTGACAAGACGTTTCTGAAATCGAATTTCAGAAGTCAATGTAGAATCATGAGTGTCAATGGAACCAAGACGTTGAAACTTGGAAGGGTCATTCAATATACTTAACATTTTGTTAATATAGTCATGGCGGTCCATGAGGACAACACCAGATCCCTTATCCGGTTTAGTAATAACAAAAGAATGGTTATTCTTAAGGGATCTAATAACCTTATGGTGTTCACTTTTTTTTTTTTTTCCTTCCTTCCCTGTCCATTCATTCATGTCACCCATGACAGACTTTTTTCTTTTCCTCATAATCTAAATTCCCCGTTAACAGTTCTGACGAGAGGGGACGAAATCGGTCGACTGGTGTGTGTTTTATTTTAAACTTATCATGGCCTGCAATACAACATTTCTAGTTTTTAATGCCTTAATACGCATTTTTTGTACTGTTTCAAACCTATTTAAATATATATATATATATATATATATATATATATATAGACACACTTTATAGATACTCATACACAGGATATGTGTTAGAAATATATGCGATTCCAAGTGGAAAAGAAGAACATCTCAATATGTGCAGTTTTTCTTTTATAAATTCTATACCGAAATCATAGGGGCTTTTGCGATGTAGTCTCAATTAAGATGGGCCAGCGATGTTATTAAGTTGAATGATAAGAAAACTGCCGAAAATTCTTACTCATGGCTAACCCTATGCTGGGATGCGTAAGGTAGGAAGACATCTTAGAGAAAACGATAAACTGAAAGTTGTTATCAAGTATCGAAAGTTTAAACTGTATGTTCTGACCATAGTATGTGGCGAGAAACATGCCAAAGTGACATTCGGAACCAAGTTCACACAAGTATTGGAAACATCAGTAATCAAAGGCAAATTCAGAGGCATACTGTCTCTGTTCAACATTTTTGCAGTGGTGTTTACAAGGCCCGGGGGTCGCTCGATGTAGAGGGTTACAAAGTAATAGGCACAGCTTAACCGTTATCTTCCACACATATCCGAATAAGTCGAAATTTGAAAAGCTTAAAATTGTATTGATTAGAGTCGGTTCTACAAGGCAGTGGTTCGAGGAAAGAAAGCTGTTTGAACGGAAATTACATCTCACAAGGAGAATACTAAGGGAGTGAGGCTGTTTCAAGGCGTGGTTGGTCTTGGCCATGAATGTTAGAACTGGGGGAACAAAGGAATGTAGTTCGTCTAAATACTCTACAGAGAAATAGAGCAGTGTGAGGCTTGCAACGATTCGTCTACAAGGAAAGAGTTGGTTGTTTGTTTGTTTGTTTACTTTATTTTATAGTATATCAACCTCAGTGGGCCATTTAATACCAACAGATTTTTTAAATAGATTCATAGCGCTAATTTGGTTTGGTTTGTTTTATGGCCGATCAACCTCAGTGGGTCATTTAATGCCAACAAAATTATGCAATAGAGTCATAGCGATAGTTTGGTTTGTTTTACGGCATATCAACCTCAATGGATTATTTAATGCCAACAAATTTTTTTGTTGCTGGCAATATTTTTTTACCTTCATAAATCTTTTTTTGGTAATATTTTTTTCTTCAGAAACGTATTGCTGGCAATAACTTTTTCAAAAAAGTACTTCTGGTATTAAAATCTATTTTGACACTTACATAATATTTTGACACTTACATAATATTTTGACACCAGTTTTGGGATTAACTATTGCCCATAGCTGGTACCCTAACAGGTACTACCACCCCGGGTCAGGGTGGACCTAGGAATACCATCAAGTAAGAGTTGGTTTAACGCTCCTCAAAACCTCCTGATCAGAGGCCTTGCTGCTGGACGTATTTTTTCGTTTTACCCAGGACGCGGATGTAGTTTATCGTCATACCCAGGACGGGAGGAAAGGATTGGAGAGTGGAGAATAATTTAACAACTACAATGGCCTGGAGACATGAAGCAAAAAGGAAGGTTTGGATTCTAATACGTCAAAAACGACGAGAGAATCTTTCACACGAACAGATATACACACAGAGAAAGAAACGGAGAGGTTTATCAAAATCTTTATGATCAAGGACTCATCTAGCATGTTAAGAGGCATGTGCGTAAGTCCCGTAGAATCGTTAAATGCCTAAGTTCGTCGAATACCTTCGTTTACCGTAGCCGGACTGTCGTAATGCGCCTTGGAAGGTAAGTGCGTAAAGTGCGTAATTTTGTCGAAGGCCTTCGTTTGCCGTAGCCGGACTCCCGTAATGCGCCTTAAGAGGCATGTGCGTAAGTCCCGTAGAAACGTTAAATGCCTAAGTTCGTCGAATGCCTTCGTTTGCCGTAGCCGGACGTATGTCGTGCCTGGACAGTGGTCATGGGACCACTAGCCCGAAGTAGTGCCTAAGTTCGTCGGTGGCCTTCCTTTACCGTAGCCGGACTCCTGTAATGCGCCTTAGAAGGTAAGTGCGTAAAGTGCGTAATTTGTCGAAGGCCTTCGTTTGCCCGTAGCCGGACTCCCGTAATGCGCCTTAAGAGGCATGTGCGTAAGTCCCGTAAAAGGCCTTCGTTTGCCGTAGCCGGACTCTGCACGCGCATCACGGGGCATGTGCGTAAGTCCCGTAGAATCGTTAAATGCCTAAGTTCGTCGAATGCCTTCGTTTGCCGTAGCCGGACGTGCGTCGTGCCTGGACAGTGGTCATGGGACCACTAGCCCGAAGTAGTTCCTAAGTTCGTCGGTGGCCTTCGTTTACCGTAGCCGGACTCCCGTAATGCGCCTTAAGAGGCATGTGCGTAAGTCCCGTAGAATGGTCTGTAAACAAAGGGAAAACTTTAACACGTCACTTTCACAGTCATGTTGTGACTTCCGTCAGTCTTTTCTATAAATATTTTTATGGCTGTTGTTCTGGTGAGAGTTCTTTTGTATCACGACAGCATGAATGTAAGGCTACAACTAGATTGGCAAGATGCCCAACATCACGAGAGCGTCTCTTATGACCTTCTTGGTCTCAAGTTTTTCACTGACCTGAGTTGGAACAACTATATTGAATCAATAGCTTCTTCTACCGCCAGGAAAGTTGGTTCTCTGTGTTGCGCCAGAGGTTTTCTTGCCTGTGCCATCCTTCAATTCTACAAATCTACCATCTGTCCTTGCATTGAATACTGTTGCCATATATGGTCTGGTGCCCCCGTTGATCATCTCGAGGTTCTCGACAAAATCCAGAGACGGATATGCAATGTCATAGGTCCTGATCTGGCATCTCGTCTACAGTAACTCTCTTGCAGTCATGATGTGGCTCCCCTCTGTTTTTTCTACAAATATTTTCATGGCGTCTGCTTTGATGAGATACTTTCACTGGTACCCCATCTGCATTACTTTAAGCGTGCTACTAGGTTGGCTTCTCGGTCCCACCCTTTCACTGCCGAAACAGTTAAATATAACCGCCTCTTCTACTCCAACAGATTCTTCTCTCACACTTCCCGACAGAGGAACTCCCTTCCTCTTACTTGCTTCCCTGATAGCTATAATCTTCAAATACTCAGATATAATGTCAATCTTCTGATGACTTGATCCTGAACCCCGTCCATTTCTTTATCCTTTCCTCAAATACCCATCTTTACTCTTGCTCTCAGCCTCTGTAACCCATTGCGTGCTAATGGTACTCCCGCCTTGCAAGGGATGAAATGCTTATATAACCGTCTCTTCTACTCTATGAGTTTCTTCTCTTGCACTTCCCGACAGTGGAACTCCCTTCCTCTTACTTGCTTCCCTGATAGCTATAATATCTTCCCATGCCTTGATCCTGATTCCTGTCCTTCTCTTTATCCTTTTCCTCAAACACCCATCTTTACTCTTGCTCTCACTCTCTGTAATCCCTGCCGTGCTAGGGGCACTCCCGCTTTGCTTGCTTGGGATGAAATGCTTATGTAACCATCTCTTCTACTCCAACAGCTTTTTTATCTCGCACTTTCCGACAGTGGAACTCCTTTCCTCTTACTTGCTTCTTTAATAGCTATAATCTTCAAATATTCAAATGTAATGTCAATCGACATCTTCTGATGCCTCGATCCTGATCTCCGTCCTTCTCTATATCCTTTCCTCAATTCAGCCATCTTTAATCTTGCTCTCAGTCTCTGTAACCCCTTGCGTGCTAGTGGCACTCCTGCCTTGCTTGGCGTGAAATGCTTAAAAAAATGTCCCATGGTTTTAATGCTGAAATAGTTCTATTCTAATAGTTTTATTTCTTACATTTGCCGCCTTTGGGGCTATTTTCTAATTTCCTGCTTCCTCTTCTACGTACAATAGTCAAAACTTTAAATGCAACATCATCGCAATCTTTTCTGCCCCTGAACACTGTTCTTTTATTGTCTTTTTTTTCCTTACTAACATATTTGCATTATCTTTCACTCCCTATAACCCCTTGCCTCTTTGCGTTGAAATTGTTTGGGGTGAAATGTTGCAAAAAATAGTGCTTGGTACGCAGCAACGGTAGCAGCATTATGTATTCATGTCAGACATTTCTGTAGATCTAAAATATATTCCTAAATAAGTTGTGTGTGTGTGTGTGTGTGTGTGTGTGTGTGTGTGTGTGTGTGTGTGTGTGTGTGTGTGCAAATATATAGGAAATAGAAAAGAACACGTTAGGTAAATAATCCGAAGTTCTTTAGCATTTTTGTTTTTATTTTTTGAAAACAGTGCTCGATACAAAAGTAGGGCCTAAATTATAATTATTTTTTTTTTTATTAAAAATATGATACTTTCACTTTCACTACATTAGAGTTCTGATGTTTCAAAAACAGGAGCCAAAAACTTCAATATAATTATTAAAATTATATTGAATTAAAATATCAAGTTCTGTCTCAAGCGAAAGTTCTGGATTCCAAAAATTTTGTACTTTGTGTACTTTGATTCAATTTAATTTTGATAATTATATTGAAGATTTTGGCTCCTGTTTTTGAAAAATCAGAACTCTTATGTAGTGAAAGTGAAAGTATCATATTTTTAATAAAAAAATTATAATTTAGGCTCTACTTTTATATTGAGCACTGTTTTTGAAACATGAGAACTCTTATGTAGCGAAGGAATCATATTTTTAAAAAATAATTATAATTATTTATATATATATGTGTGTGTGTGTGTATATAAGTATATATATATATATATATATATATAGTGTTCCACGAGGTACACACCCAAACCCACGCTCTCTCTCTCTCTCTTTTCTCTATCTATCTATCTTTCTATCTTGTATGTGTATATATATATATATATATATATATATATATATATATATATATATATATATATATATATGCTTCGATGAATAAATTGTCGTCTAAATTAATCAAAAATGACTCCAAATGTCACAACTCAGATTTTGATTCTGAGGCAGGAGAGTCTACTCTGCCGTTCTTTGTATGTTGGTGTATATATACCTATAGACACATGATATATGTATATATATATATATATTAAGATAGATACATGCCAAGATAGATTATCTTTGTGTTTTATGTTTAATAATTAGAACATATTTTGACTGTTCCTGATTAATTTATATACATCTATCTCAGTCTGTTCATTATCTATTACAGTTAATACATATTTATCTGTTACTGCTTCTGTCTATTACTGTTTTGTGTGTGTATATATATATATATATATATATATATATATATATATATATATATATATATACAGTTTAACCCTGATATAAGAGAAAACCGGATATAAGACAGATTTTCTCTGGTCCCAAATTAGAGCCTGTGTTAATGCATATAAAATAGATCAAACCCAGATATAAGAGAAATCCGGATATTAGAGACTTCTTCTCCGGTCCTGACAACTCCCTTTATATCCAGGTTACACTATATATATATATATATATATATATATATATATATTTTTGTGTATATATCTCCCTCTGTGTGTTTTCTCTCTATCTCTATATATATATATATATATATATATATATATATATATATATATATATATATATATGTAGATAGAGTGAAGGAGGAGAATGAGATAATATTCTCTAGATTATAGAATTGTTTGTTTCCAAGGTGATTTGCCAACTGTGATTTCAGCCAATTGTAAATGTTTTTCCCTGTTTCTTTTTCTGCGAAAGAGAAAAAAATGCCTTCCATTAAATACCGCTTTAAACAATATAATCGTAATCTTTTAATAGCTTTAATATAACTTCCCAAATATTGCCATGGCTTCGAACAGTCTATAAGGCAGGATACGAACAAAGGCGTATGTATTTATTCAGACTCGTTTCAGGCTAATTGTCTACACCTCCTCGTTATAGTTAGGGCTTTTCCGGCATCATATTCCCCGGCCTTCTTTAAGTGTCTTTCGTATATTGTCGCATTAAAGAAAATCTGATATTAACTGTTTTATTTAATTTCCTAGAGTTGGGACACACTGGTCACACATACGCTGTCCACATCTCGTATCAGTTTATTCTATCTAGTTTTTTTATTCTTCTTTTATTTGCTATGTCTCTTCAAGACGTATGTGATCATGGACCTCTCATCTCCCTGTTACTTGCAGCTACTAAATTGTCTTTTCTCTTAAACCCTCTTCTGCCATCCATTTTCTCAATTCCATCAAGTATGTTACGGGATATTCCCCTCTGACCCTATTTCCCTCCATCTGTCTTGTGAGTATCAGTTTTTCTAAGCCCTCTTTCCTCATTACTTGCCCCAGAAATATCAACTGTCTCTTCCTGATGCTAAGTGTATAAGTTTCTTTTTTGTTTCCATTCTCTCCAAAACGTTATTTTTGCTCACATGTTCAGTCCATGTTATCCTCAGCATCTTTCTGTAGAACTACATTCCTACAGATACGATTTGATTATCATTATTATTTGGTTATCGTGCTGAACTCATGTTCAAAATCAACTATGCTATGCGAAAGAGATGTTCACTAGTGATCTCTAAATGATAACTAGTGAACATCCTGTTCCAAAAGGTACATATCCGATCCCACTCTCTCTTACTTTCTCTCTCTCGATATATATATATATATATATATATATATATATATATATATATATATATATATATATAATTTCAATTAAAGGTGCAATTATAATTTATAAATTCATGAATCATTCATACAAAAACAAATATAAAGTTTAATGATTTAAATGGCGAGAATACATCTTCGCAAACAATATAAATAAGATACACCAACCCCAAACCTGTATATGAATGATATGATCCCTGTTTATAAATTCTTTTTAATTTTTACAATCTTTCGACTGTTCCTACAGACATCATCAGGTATGGAAATAGATTTTGTTCTTGTTTTTACTTCTCGGTAATAAGAGGACAACAAAAATAGAGATGTAATCCGAAAAAAATTTTGTATGAATGATTTATTAATTTATAAATTATAATTGCACCTTTTAATTGAAATTAAAATAACTGATCCAACGTGCAACTTTCGGATAATAAGTGTGACATTACTGTAATTATTGAACAATATAGTTTCTGCCACATAGCCGGAAAATCTACCAGTAAAAAAGAATCCTCTTTTGTACAAAACGCACAACCTTAACATTTAAATTCAAACTCAGCGTTGCGACCGCACGTTCCAAAACAATAACACATTTCTCATAGCATTTTTTTGGATTACATCTCTATTTTCGTTGTCCTCTTATTACCGAGAAGTAAAAACAAGAACAAAATTTACTTCCATACCTGAGGATGTCTGTAGGAACAGACGAAAGCTTGTAAAAACTAAAAAAGACCTTATGCAACTGGAATTTATAAACAGGGATCATATCATTCATATACAGATTCGGGGTTGATGTATCTTATTTATATTGTTTGCGAAGATGTATTCTCGCCATTTAAATCATTAACTTCTATATTTGTTTTTTGTATGAATGATTCATGAATTTATAATATATATATATATATATGTGTGTGTGTGTGTGTGTGAAAAGTGTGTGTGTATATAAATATTGGTTACATATACACAGTCATCAAAACAATCAAATAACCAGCTTTAAAATAATAACAAATAAACTTTAAAAAGTTAAAAATAATAGCGATTTTTACCTATCATAATTTTACACAGACCCCACCACATGTGTATACCTGCATGCGAGAAAATATTATTCAGCGAAAAAATAGAAAAATGTTCTGATTGCTGACATGTATACATTCACGAGACATTCACGCTACACTTCCGATCTTTGAATTTCAACATACAAATGCGTATGTATATAGACAACAGCACACATATACATACATATGTCAAGTCCCATACTGTCCACATATGTTTATGTTTGTATGAGGCCCGACGGACGAGCGAGTGTGTATGTGTGTCTGCGTACCTCATCGGGTGTACGGACATGCATCTATGTTTGCGTTAGCATGAGTGACATCACGACGGCGATCCCCACCCCACGTCCATAATAACACCAATACACGCAATCTACATGGACCCAAATTTAAAAAAAATTAATTAGCTTGTCTGACGATCGCAAAAGCGTGAAACCCAGAGTCACAAACTCACATAAATCCAACCAAATATATATATATATATATAATCGACTCTCACGTCGCGTTCGACGTATGAGGGTCAGGCCGATAAGTCCCCAGGAAACCGACATCCCGACACCGGCACATGAGATTTGTTTATAGTGGTGAAGGCCTTGTGCAGGACCATCCACACTTTTTGGAGGGACGAATACAGAAACCTGGTGCATCGAATGCATGCCACAAGGTTCCCAAACGACTCTCCGCAGGTTTTGAATTCAGAGTTGTCCTTCTCCTAGACCAGTTGCCATCCAAGGCTATAGAACCCAGTCTGTCCTGATATTTTACCCATAGCTGGAGGGAGATGAAGAGGATACATACCTTTCCCAAGGGTATTAGCACGTAAGTGAATGCAGTGGATTCGACTGGAATTCGAAATATATATATATATATATCTAATCTGAGTTTTGACACTTGGAATCATGGAAAATGATTCCAAATGTCACAATATCAGAATATATATATATATATATATATTCCGCGATGGATAAATTGTCGTCTAAGTTAATCAAAAATGTTTCCAAATGTCACAACTCAGATTATAATTTTTGTAAAATTCTGTGATTTTGTCTATGCTGAAATTGTCTACGGCTGCCAGCAATTCCGTCTGGGCCTGCTGTTCATATGTTTCTCTTAAATTTGGTCAGTGCTGCTTCCATTTGGGTTTTGAATATTCTCGGTCCGTCTGTATTTTTGTGTATTGCCGTTTGTTCACTTTTGTCATAGAAGAATTCTCCTATATATTCGTTCTACTGCCGATGGATTTTTCTTTCTCTAATATCCGCGTTCCATCCTTGGAATTGATGCATCCTTGGTGATGAACAGGTCTTTTGTCCTGTTAATTCTGTTTTGCGTTTTGAATGAAATTCGGTTTGGCCTCAAAACTAGAATGCACGTTTTACGCTACGCAACTATGTTTGAACTCATGACCGCTAGGAAACTAGGTCCCAGTAATTGACGAATAATCTATCTATCTCCCTCTGTTCATATCTATCTATCTATCTATCTATCTATCTATCTATCTATCTATCTATCTATCCCACTCTGTTCATAACTATCTATCTATTTTTCTGTCTATCTATCTAGCTAGCTAGCTACTGCTACTAGCTAACCAGGTATTCAGGCTGTTTATATCTATATATGTAATAATAATAATATTAATTGTCTTTCTGTTAATAAATTTTCTCTCCGGGTTATGTTCCTTTGAGAGTAATTCAGTTAAACTTGAGTCTAAAAAGCTAATGTCGCTTGTCTGCTTTTTCAACTTTAAGTTATTAAATACAATGATGTTCAACTTGTACACGACCCAAGAGCCACTTGAGTTAGAGAGTAACAGATCTAGTTTCTACGGATATGTGGACAAGATAACGCTTAACCCTAGACTTGAACAGGTTAAGATTATAATGATCGGGGAAGCATCCACTTGGGAGTCGGTTGTTTGAAGAAGCTGCTCGAGTGGAAATTACATTTTATCAGTGAAGTAAGAAGGGAATGATGGTGGTTCGCTTCAATGGGCATGCAATGGCAGGTCTTAGCCGTGAAGGTTAGAAGTGGTGGAACTAAGGAATGCAGTTCGTCTGAACATTTGCCATGGAAATAGCGATGGAGCAGCGAGAGGATTGCAGCGTTTCTTCGTTTGGTAAAGCTAAGAAAGCCCACAAGATCGGGCAGGCGGTTTTTGGAATCTATCAAGAATGGAACATTAAATCTACGCAGCTCCCGTTGATATATGTCATCAGTAAATGCCGATCATAATCCCGAATCTTAAAATCTCGAATGATGATATTCTTGAAATTTAAAGACCAGAAATTTGAAATCCCGAATTTATAAATTCCCGAAAGATCAAAATCCCGAAAATTAAAGTCCTGAAAGATGAGAATCCCGAAAAAAAATCTTTAGAAGTAATTGAAAAAAAAAAAAATTGGAAATACCAAAATAACGTTTAAATAGTGTTTATACATTTGAAACATTCAAAATTCATTAAAAAACATAAAACCTGAATATATGAATCATTTATAAATAAAGATTATGAGCAAGAGTTCTAAGATTATTCATATGATCTGGTCAGTTTTCACGATCCTTAACTATATTTTTAAACCTTTCATAACGATAAAACATATTTTTTTGACAACACTCTCCTCAAAGAAAGCGTCCACATTGGTTTTCTAAGTGCTCTTTAATTATTATGTTCCCCAGAAATTCCAAGTGTTTCTTCCTGATGTAAAGTATAAGTCCCTTTTATATGATAAAACTTTCTCATTGCTCACATGTTCAGTCTGTGGTATTCTTAGCTTTCTTCTGTAGAAATACACTAAAGGCGTGTGTCATTGCCGTGTATATAAAACAGACGGGTGCCGATCATAATCAGGAATCTTAAAATCCCTAATGTCGAAATCCTGAAATTTAAAATCCAGAGATTTGCAATCCCGAAAGATCAAAATCCTGAAATTTAAAATATTGAAAGATCAGAATCCCCAAAAATATTCTTTGGGAGAAATTGAAAAAAAAAAAAATTATTTCTAAACATTTACAAAATAGCGTTTAAATAGTGTTTGTACAATTGAAAGATTCAAAATTCATTAAAAAATATAAAACCAATATATGGCGTAGACAATAGGAAAATTTAGTAGGCAATGCTAATGTCGATGTTTATCGTATCATTGGAGAGATTCGAAAAGACCAGCAGCGCGTAGAAAACGAATTTGAACGCATTCTTCGAAGACGATCTTGTCCAAAAAGAAGGAAAACGCGTTTGATCGTGACGAAAGCTTAAAAATATAGTTAACGATAGTGAAAACCAACTCATGTACTAGCTTAGGGCTGTTGCTCATAATCTTTTTGTTATGTGGGAACACACCTATTCTATAGTTAATAGACTCTCCCACCTATAATAAATAGGACTAGTAAGATTAACGTTGGAGTCGGTCAGTAAGTCAGTCAGTCAGTCGGTGCCGGACGACAGTTAGTCGAATACGAAAGTATCAGCGACCACAACAAGATTATTCTGCGTAATACCTATTATATCAAGTTCCTAACGTTTTGTCCGTCGAATCTATTTTAGGACCGATTTAGTACAAATACAAGCCTCCACTGTGAAATCACTCCACAACACTTTCATTATAAGTTATTCATATATTCTGGTTTTATATTTTTTAATAAACTTTCTGGCCATGAACTAATTTGTTTAGGTGTGTATATATAAATCTGTATTTTTACTTTCTAATGAATGGTTCTTTTTATTTGAAACTATAAGCATTGTATATTGACTATTTGTATTTGAATCTATATGTACTTACTTGGTATATATAAGTATGTAAGTATTTACTTTGTTGCAAAATATGGGCGTTTATATTTTAATATATCTGAGTAAGGAGGCACGGTGGGATAATAGATAGCGACTCGGATTGAGGAATCGGAGAGCCCAGTTCGAATTCCAGTCAAATCCATTACATTTACTTACGTGCTAATACCCTTAGGAAAATGGGAAAGGGTATCTTAGTCTTCTTCTTCCATCTATGGGTAAATGGCAAAACAGACCGGTTTCTTTAGCCTTGGATGGCAACTGGTCTACTGAAGAAAGAAATGGCAACCTACTGCGGGAAAAATCTGTCTCGTCAGTCATGTATCGAAAGATACATGATCGCCGAAGCAAGTATCACGCGCGACACATAACTGATATTTGAGTAGAACTTACTTCTCATCAAAAGGACACGTCGGGAAGAAATTATTCGGGATGGGACTAAACATCGGCCGATTCATCTCCGTGATATTCAACTCCAAAAAAGCTCATCACCAGCGTATTCAGCGCAAGGACAACTCAACATTGGCACCGAATTTATAGCTTCAGACCGGTGCTAGCTGTCATAGTATGCACATCCCTTAGACTTTGCGTTGTAGGGATTTTGAAAGTTTGGTTTGGTTTGGTTTGGTTTCATTTGTTTTGTTTTACGTCTTACCAACCCCAATGGGTTATTTAATGTCGACAAGATTATTTTAATGTATTGTTGGTAATATTTTTTTTCCAAAAATGTATTGTTGGTAATTTTGTTTTACAAAAAGTACTAATTTTTCCTAAAAAGTATTTTTGGTATTAAAACCAATTTTTATACTTTCATAGTGTTTTGACTTCTTTGGGAGTGTAACTATTTACCCATAGCGGGGACCCTGACTGGTGCTACCACCCGAAGACAGGATGGACCTGAAAACTCCAGCAATTAAGAGGTGATTCCATACTCCTCAAAATAGGAGATTCATTATGGAGCTGAAAAAGGAACCAAGGTGTATTTTTTAAGTAATTAATTGGAAGCCACCCTCTCCCGTTAAATTGAAGACGTATATGAAGGCAGATAAAAGAATTTTGTAGATTGTTTCTTCTTTCTCACAACGATACCCAACTGAATATTTAAGGGTAGTTGCATACAATATTGAATAAAATTATAAATTAAAAATAATGTCATGTATTAAGAAATTATCCTTAATAAATTAATTTTATTTGTTTTTAAAAAGTCGACGAAACAATTTTATAGTTTGCATAACGTTGTTCTAGGATGGAGATGATTTGTGACGGTGGTGAGTTGGCCGGTGTTGAGTCGACGGTGTTGAGTCCGCGGCGATGTGTTGACGGTGATAAGTCGTCCTGTAACCGAGATAATTTGCCACTCTGGACATGGCATAGTGGTTCCTGGCTGTGAAGATCTGAACAGGTGGGACTGAGTAATGAAGCTCGGTCTTGAGAGGCTAGCAACGTTTGATCTTTTGGATGAGGATTGGAGAGTATTTCATTGCATACAAGGCCCTGTAATTTTAAATTACATCTAATCTATTAGAAATATACGATGCTTGATCAAATTATTTCGGAGCTAATGCTATGGTAATGGAGCTAAAGTACGTAAAGTGAAGGCGCTTCACACACATAGACTATGGACACTACCGCGCATGCTCACTACGTTATTTAGTTCTCACTCGCTTCCGTTGTTTTCGCAGTGCATAAAAAGAACGTGTGTAGAGTGTGGTCGTCTCACCATATCACAGTGGTTTCCTCAGTGGCTATGGCTTGTGCAGAGATTTTTGGCCAAGCACAATATTTCACGGGTTCGACAATCATCATATCCTGCAAAACTCGCCCCTGTGAACTTTATTTTCTCTTTCCCAAATTAAATCCCACGTGAAAGGCACAAGATTTCAAGACGTCGGGACAATCCAAGAGGATGCGACGAGCAGCCTGCTCTCTATCCCCCAAAAGTACTTCCAGACATGCTGCTAACAATGCGTGTTAAAGGAGATTAAATGCCGAATTGAGATGTACAGTAGTTCCTTTTTATAGCACTAGTCCCGATATTTTTTGATCAGATCTCGTACATTATTTTGGTCTGTGTTATTTTCTTACACACTATCAAGTTTTTTTTTGTTAAGTCTGTATTATTATTATTATTATTATTACACAAATAATATTGGTTCAATTTTCAGTATATTTTTTTAATCATTTCACCCCAAGCAAGGTAATAAAGTCACTACGACGGAGAAGGGCTACTGAATGTGAGAGAATATGAGAAAATAAACAGTATTAAAAAAAAACACAACGAGAACAGGAATGTACATATATGAGTAACGTTTTCTCTATATTAAGTGATTTTCCAAGCGTAGCTTATGTGGCACAAGGCCGAAAGTATGGAGCAGCCAGTGTGGATAGAATTCGCTACTCAGTCGTAATCGTTTTAGCGAGACAAGCTTGCTAACCATTACACCGCCTCGAGGTGGCCTACGTCAACTCTATATTTAAGGTTATAATGCTAAGACGTCTTTAAAAAATGTTAATAATAACTTGCTGGTTTTTTGGTCAAAATTTTATTTGTAAATAAATCTAAAATATATCGATCGCAAAAAATGGTTTGATTATTATAATACTCAATAAAATAATAAAATAATACTATTGATAAAAAAAATAGTTTTTTTTTTTGTTCTTAAGTTAATTAACGTTAAATTTAGCTATAAAATACCCATATAAATTTTCGTGTTATATCATCAAATATTTGAATATTTGATGATATAACACGAAAGTTTATATGGGTATTTTATAGCTAAATTTAACGTCAATTTAACAATTATGATACAGTGCTATAAAAATAGATATGTTTATTTTGTGGCACCATGCATACCTGACGAGCTGAAAAGAAATATTCATAGATATATGATTTTTTTTTTTTACGGTTTATCAACCATTTAATAATTATTTAGGGCCGAAAAAATATTTCGGGTTTTAAGAATAATTCTTTCTTTACGTTCAAGCGATCTGGAAGAAGGAAAGAGAAAACGAAGAAGAAAGAAAGAAAAAATAATACGAAAACAGGTCATAGGCGAGCACACACACGCTCGGCTGACAGATAACAGGTGTCGAAAAATATCCAGGTCAAGCATCTAACCGAGATCTGGGGAAAATGGAAGTTGTTATCAATTGGTTGAAGAAACGAAGTTTAGGGACAATGAAAAATATTGATAAGTAACAAGTGGAAAGTGTGTCATTGGGATGATAGTAAAAGTCTAAGTGGGTGGGGAAGTGTATCTAAGGATATGAAGGCAAACCATTAATACGAAAACCCAGACAATCTCCAGAATTGGAAAAAGCCACACAAGATGATGTCGCTGAAAATTTTTTTGAGATAATAAAGATTTTTATTATCGGACCTTCGGCCGGAGGAAAATGAAATATTTTTATTTCGTTCAAAAAACGCCAACAGGTCTGAGAAATCCCTTTCTTAGGTCATATCCAATTAGCGATAACCTGCTTGACAAATACCACGTGTTAAAAAGCCGAAGGTGTCATCGCAGTCGCTCATGATAAGGGTGATTTAAATTAATATTTTTGTTTTTTAAGCAAGGTGTTTCTTTCCCCAAAACAAAGCCACGGATTGTCCACACCCGACTAAAGACGTCATTGGCTAAATAAAATCACATGACACACGAAGGAGGAGGAAAGATACCCAACCAGGACCTCATTGGCCGAGAGAGGTCACGTGACGCACGAGGAGAATCGGTCGACGCCCTTGTCAGAAGTGGAAGTGTAAGGAGCCGATACGAAGAAGCGGGGAAGCGGGTATACGCCCCTCAGAGGCACAGTAAGGAAGTGGGAGTGAGAGTGAGTTACCGAAAATGGAAAATCCCTAACCAGAAATAAGAAGGGTGGATAAGTATTTAGAATTATCGAAGAAACACCTGGCGCCGACAGAACCACCCCAGTTTTGACTGCGTCAATAAAAGCGAAACCCCAACCGACAGAAATCAGTTTTGAGCCGCGGACGGCGGGCCAGGTTCGTTCGCCCCTTTGCGGGCAAGAGAGGCCAGTTCATTTGGCCTAAGTGAAGAAGTTCGTCCGACCCAAGCCGAAGAGAAGAAGTTAGTTCGCGCACCGACGGCGGAGATGAGTGACCAGTAATTCAGACTCTGAAGAGAAGAAGTTTGAGTCAGAGTTTGAGCAGCGGACGGCGAAAGAGTTTTGAGCCGTGGACGACAAGCAGAGATGAGCGCCCAGTGTTGAAACCGCGTCAAGATAGCTGACCAAGATTCACGCACATTTCTGGACTATTCTTCAACCAAGAACAAGTAGTTTGAAGAGTGACTTAGAATCAGACCACAGAAATAAGTTTTTTTTTTTTTTTCGACTTTCGTCCAAAGACACACCGAAACACAAATTTCTTAGAGAGCAGACAACTTGAAGCCTTAAAGTTGCCTAGTAAAAGCGTCGTGCCACAATCCACAGAACGGGTCGGGAAGTAGACATAGTCCTATGTACCGAGCAAATAGACATAAAAAGTTTGTTACCTTTTTCTTTGATACGTTGGACCTTGTGAGTTTTTATTTTATTTTTTTTTTATACATAATTGTGTGTTATCACCCCCGTTAGACTCAACTTGCATTACGGCCTCAACCCCTGTTTGATCTCGTCTGTCTAAGATCAATTCACAACGTGGGTAGGCAGACTGGAGATCAGTGCAGTTACCCTGGTAACCAGGCGTTGAAAGCGGGTTGGGAACGACGAGGCTGGTATCAATCTAACCAAAGGGTTAGAACGTCACGTTTGGAGCAGCGAGGAGCGAACAGCTGACGCCGCGACAAAAGACCTCACAACTGGTGCTGTCCGTGACCAGGATATCAGAGCCTGGGGAGCACGTGACGTCACAATTGGCGCCGCCACCGGGATCGAACGACACAGTCGACGCTGCGACCGGGGGACGACGTCACATTTAGAAAAACAGGTAATTGGATCCAAAAAAGAGAAAAAAATGAAAAGGAAATAATAGAAAATAAATGTTTGGTTTTCGTTCATCTCTCACCAGAGTTCGATCGCGGAAATAAAATACTGTATCGAACGACTAAATGAAATGTGGGTAGAATGAGGGTTAGGGGTATATATTAACAACTAGATTAAAAGCCTCCCTATCGGGAGGGGCTCGTGAATGAACCTTCATTACAAGAGGTAAGGATGAGTAGATGCGATAGGTAACAAAAAGCTACACAAGAACTCTTAATTGTTCGCCTTATTTAAGTATTGCATTAATAAATAAGCTTTCCTTTTAAAAGTTCAATGATAATTCTTCTGTAGCCACTTAATTTAAAGATAATTTGATGTACGTAGGTCCTTACTTTCCGTACAAACAATTATTTTTATTTCATAGGTGACTTTCGCTGGATTTCGCAATTAATTTCGATTATTCCCAAATTTATTTCCAAGTTATGATATATACTACAAGAATTCATCGCAAAAAATCACGTAAAAAAATCGCTGAAAACAATCGCTGTAATTGTTTCATTTGAACATGTTATCGAAAGTTAGAGCTGTGTTCATTTAATTGTTTTTATCAGTAGAAGCCAAGATGGCGGAATCCGAAAACAATCGCAATAATGAAAAATTGTGACGCAATATTTTTCAAGGCCAAACAAATCTCATCATACATCTCGAAAATAGATGCACACCTCTGCAAATGACCCAATCTGAGGAAAAAATAGAAATCGATGGGTCTAAAACTAACGGTATGATGAAAGAAAGCGAACTAAAGCTGTTGTTTCAGTTAATTTGCAAAAGGGGTATATGATTCATCTCAAAATTAAACATGGAAAACCGTGACATTTTCACATGTAGTGTATTATTATTCTGTACTTGAACATGTGCCACTTGACATTTTAGAAGCCGCCATTGGTGTTGTCACCGTTTTTCTTCTTCTGTTATGAATGGAAAGTATTTCATTACATGTGGGCCTTCCCCGGATGTTTTCTATTCATGGCTAGGAATGAGATTAACCCAACGAGTGCGCACAGTGTCATTTGAAAGTAGCTTACAGCGACTGGCATTCCAAACACTGTCACCCATCTAGCTACTATCTAGGTTCGACCTTGCTTTATTTCGTTGGTCGGACGAGAAACGGTGTTTCAATGCGATACAACCGTAAGCTCCGCCATTTTTACTGTTTCCAATTGCAGTAGTTTTTGTTGTTCTCCATTTATCCTCTTTCCCCGAATGTGGATTTCCATTCACAAATAAAAAAAAAAAAACAACTCTTTTTAATGATGCACGATGCGTTCTCTATTGGATTATTATCTAGAGAGGCTTCGAGCCATTCCATTCATTTGCTTTTTTTCAAGACCTTTTCTAACTCATTGGGAATTATTCAGCATTGCAGGTTGTTAAGGAGCATTTTCTCGTATGAATAGTCTCTTCAGCTTGAAGCGTCTTCGCTTTGCCACACACACAAAAAAAAAAACATGTCTTGTCCAAAAAGTTACAATACACCTCTGAATTTATCTTAAAGCCATGATGATCTTCAAAAGGACCAGCAATAATACTGACTACGATACCATTCAAATATTCTAAAATTTCAACTCTATATGCCCTTGCCTATTAACCAAATGTTATTAGCTTCTCGCTGGTCTATCGTTATTACCATGACATGTATTCTAATGAGCTACATTCCTTAGCTATACCAGCTCTGACCTTTGCACCTGAGGCCAACCATGCACCTATACAAGGGTGAATAATCGTCATTCCCTTAGTATTACATTAGTAAAAAGAAGGCAGACTTATAACAGTATGTTTTTCCAATCATAAACCATAATCCAAGAACTTTAATTCTTACTTTTTCTTGTATTTTTTTTTTTTTTGGTCGTTTTGTATTGGCTGAACATTAGCATAAATAACAAAACAAAATCGCAAAATATTACTTAATCTACACTATTTACATTATTCGGACTATTGTCCTCATCTTTGTCGCCATATTTGTAACAACGTTTCGGCTGTTGTACGCTCCGGCCTTCTTCAGTTACTTGGAATGTCGATCTGAACCCTTTATTTTGCTCACTGGGGTAGACTGTTCTAGTTCTACATGCCATGTCAAATGGAAGTCAGTTATCTTCTGTTAATTCGCCTCTCCAAGTTCTCCACCGCCTTCTGTCACTGGATCTAACTAACGACTTTATCCACTGTGCCATGTTTTCTTGATGATATCTGTGCATGAATTTCTGGGTATTATAAACATTATTTTTTCAGTAACCATTTTTACCAGTGCTCATACTGCAATTTTTGTTGTTATCATTGCATGTTTTTATCAGAGATCATATTGCAATTTTTGTTGTTATTATCGCTTGATTAAGGTGGTGGTAAACTTGGAGAAGGGAATTAACAGGAGATAACTGATAACTGAAATCTATTAGACATGGCACATGGAACTAGAACAATCTAGCCCCAGTGAGCGGAATAAAATTTTCAGTTCGACATTCCAACCACTTGAAGAAGACCGGAGCGTACAACGGCCGAAACGTTGTGATAAATATGGCGACAAAGATGAGTGTTTCGGATAATGTAAATAATGTACATAATACCTCATCTCAGAAATATAGACAGATACTGAAAGGCCGAAACGTTGTGATAAACATGGTGACAAAGATGAGGACAATAGTCCGAATAATGTAAATATTGTACATAATAACTCATCTCAGAAATATAGACAGATACTGAAAGGCCGAAACGTTGTAATAAATATGGCGACAAAGATGAGGACAATAGTCCGAATAATGTAAATAGTGTACATAATACCTCATCTCAGAAATATAGACAGATATTACTTAATCTCTGATGATATCTCCGAGATGAGGTATTATGATTACTTACATTATTTAATAATATTCGGACTGTTATCTTCATTGCCATATTCACAAGGTTTCGGTCGTTGTACGCTCCGACCTTCTTCAGGTGATTGGAATTTCTAGCCGAACCCTTTATTTCATCCACCAAGGTAGATTTTCCGGAAGTCTCAGTTATCTCCCTTTAAATCAACTCTACAAACTTTTGTTTCACCACTACCGTAGCCCGGATTTTGTTGTGGCCTGTTTAGGAGCCAGAAAGAAAGACACGGAAGACGAAGGTAGAATGAAAATGTATTTTGAAGATATATTCAAAACAATAGTGTTTAGTAATAAGTAGATTAGCACTGCGTCTACTACTCCACTCCACTCTACCCAGCTCTCGCAGTTTGTACTTTTGAGAGGAGGAAGAGTTCATTCTATTTTAGGGGGTTTAGCACAACAGTATTGAACATCTCTTTGGATCAAGTCAATGGATCTAACCAAAGTCTTTATTCATTGGGCCATGTGTCCCTTGAGGACATCTGTGTTTCAATCTTCGGAATTATAAACCTAATGTATCAGCAATTATTTTTTACCAGTGCTCGTATTTAAACTTTTTATTATTATTATTACCTCATTTTTTTTACCAGAGCTTATATTGCGATTTTGGTTGTTATTCATTGCTTTTCTCTAGCATTCCTTATTAATGAATACAATATGGTAACCAGTACTAAGGAGTGCTAGAGAAAAGCAAAAAATAACAACAATAAATTGCGATATAAGCTCTGGTAAAAAAAAAAAAAAAAAATGCAACAATAATAATAACAAAAATTTCAATGAGATCACTGGCAAAAAATGGTTGCTGCGACATTAGTTTTATAAGTCACAGGAACTCATGCACAGTTTGGTCCTGAAGGGACACATGGCCCAGTGGATAAAGACGCTGGTTAGATCCAGTGACTAGACTCCAAGTGTTGTGAGTTCAATACCAGGTCACCGTTGTGAACCAAAAACTTGGAGATTTGAGTTAAAGGGAAATAACTGAGACATCCGGAAGAGGCAGGGCACGTGGAACTAGAACAATCTACCCCGGTGGACGAAATAAAGGGTTCGGTTCGAAATTCCAATCCCCTGAAGAACGCCGGAGCGTATAACGGCCGAAACGTTGTGAATGCGGCAGTGAAGACCAGGATAACAGTCTGAATAATGTAAATAATGTAAGTAATCATAATAGCTCATCTCGGAGGCCTAATCCAATTGGTAAAATTCAGGTAGCATCTGAGACGAAAAAATATAATGCGAATCGAAATACGTTTTTTTTTTTCTGAAATGTGTTATTGATAACGGATACAAATTTTGGAGTGTGCAGTCGCAACGCTAAGGTTGAATTTTTGAAAAATTTAAGTGAGTGCGTTTTTTAATAATATGGCAATTTTAAAATTTTTTTGTTGTAGAAGTTTATCGGTCAGTGTGGCATGAACTAAATAGTTCAATAGAGTAATGCCTCAGTTTTTATCCCGAAAATTTGCACGTCAAATCAGTTCTTTTAAATCAAATATATGGTGCAGTTCACTTTATATTACAATGAATGATTTATTGTAATATAAATTGAACTGTATTATATTTTTTCGTCTCGGATGCTACCTGAATTTTACGAAAAACAAAATAATTTCCATGCTAGAAGATGACTGAATGTACAGTCGAAAGTACTTGCGTATTAAAGAAAGACCTTATACAGCTTATAATTAAAAAAAAACAAACAAAGATCATAACATTCATCGAGTGATTTGGAGGTTAATGACCCTTAAAATTTTCTTAGCGAAGGGAGTTCGCCATTTTATATCATTAACATTACTAATCTACTTTTTGTATTAATGATTCATTGTAATATAATTTGAATGCAACTACATATTATATATATATATATATATATATATATATATATATATATATATATATATAGAGAGAGAGAGAGAGAGAGAGAGAGAGTTTATGCAAAAACTAGGTAATCCGCATGGGTAGACCCAATGAGGATGATATCCGGAGAGCTCAATGTAAAATTCAGAGCCGATATGTTTGAATAAAAACAGACCACATTAAGGTTCCATGTAATAAGTTATTTCACCACGACCCCTTTAACAGGGCTCTGGATCATCAGACTTTTATTCAAAACATATATATATATATATATATATATATATATATATATATATGTATGTATGTATGCACACATCGTGAGAATGTGCGTGTAGAATCGTGGGTAGTGAATTGGAGTGAGAAATCGGAGAATCGAAACCAAAATCTGATCGAAGATACCCTTGACGAATACATAAATACATCTCTTATCTTCCCCAGTCTATGGGTAAATGGCAAAACCGCCTGGGTCCTAGTTACTACGGCTGCGGTGATTTTAGTGCTTCTATGACGGTAAAGGATGACGGCGATCGTGGTCGTCACTTTCTTCTACGATATTTGTTAAGATCTTTAAGCATGCATTTACCTGTATTTATGTCCACTTAATTGTCATTGTTCTGTCAAATTTCCAGGATTTAATCAACTGTAGAAATCGTTGGAAACAAAGTTTAGAGATTAAACTCTTAGTTTAATAGCCATTTTGGAAACATGACAAATGATCCTCACCGCGTGGTATCGTTTATAAGATTAAAATTGGATCCGCCAAAATACTGATATAATTCCTATTAATTGTGTTTTGACAAACGAAGTAACCAGTCCAGAATATGACGATAAACTACATCTGCGTCCTGGGTAAGACGATAAATTACATCCCGCAGCATGGCCTTTAACCAGAAGGTTTTAAGAGTCTAGGAACGGCCTATTAATTGCTGGTGTTCCCTGATCCATCATGACCCGAGGTGGTAGCACCTGCTAGGGTCCTAGCTATGGGCAAATAGTTAAAGTCCAAAAGGGTTCAAAACACTATGAAAATATAAAAAGAGGTTATAATGCCAGCAATAATTTTTTTGGAAAAACTTTTACCAGCAGTACCTCTTTAAAAAAAAAAAAAAATTAACAGCAATACATCTTTGGAAAAAAAAATATTACCAACAATATATTTTGTACAAAATGTATTACCAGCAATAAAAATCTGGTCGGTATTAAATAAGCAATTGAGATTGAGACGCCATAAAACAAAACAAAAAAAACTAGAAGTAACTTTTAGTCTAAATTTGAAACTAAATCGCGGCAATTCTACTAAATATTGTCCTGGGTATGACGATAGACTACGTCCGACAGCAAGGCCTCTGATCAGGATGTTTTGAGGAGCATGGAACCACTTTTTTAATTGCTGGTGTTCCCAGGTCCACACTGACCCGGGGTGGTAGCACCTGTTAGGGACCCAGATATGGGCTAATAGTTAACCATCAAACTGGTATCAAAACACTATGAAAGTGTAAAAATAGGTAAAGTCTTAATACCAGAAATACTTTGTAAAAGAAGTTATTACCAGCAACACATTTTTGAAAAAAAAAAATTATTACTAGCAATATTTTTTTTTTGAAAAAAAAATATTACCAGCTTTTTTGAAAAAAAATATTTTTGAAGAAAAAAATATTACCAGAAATAGATTTTTGAAGAGAAAAATTTTACCAGTATTACATTTGACAAAAAAAAAATTTACCAGCAATAAAAATTTTGTCGGCATTAAATAACCAATTGAGGTTGATATACCGTAAAATAAAACAAACCAAACCAATGATATTTTAGGCAGCCGTAGACAGAGGATCAGTTTTATTATTATCATTAATAGTTACAGGTGCACTAGAAACCTTGAACAACATATAGCACAGCATAATAATGTATCTTTAAACAAATACTTAAGCAACCTCAATAGCAATATTAACACAGTGTAATGGTTGAAAAGGCTGTCCTTTGAATCATAAATGAAAGTATAAAGGCGTTATCTACAAGGCTAGTGTTAAACATAATGGCGAGACAAAATTTTATTTCGGTTCAAGAGCCAACAACTGGAAAACAAGATTCTATCACCATAAAATGACACTTAACAATAAGCAATATGCAGATGTCACGGCGCTCTCAAAATTGTGCTGGGATATTAAAACAGGTGACTATACACCGGTAGTAAATTGGAATTTCGTCGCTAAAACTACACCATTTTCCGGCTGTGTTTGCTGGAAAAAAAGATTCATCCTCAAAAATATTAATGACCTAAAACTCATAAATGAAATGAACTAATGTCAGGTTGTAATTATAGAAAAAAATTCTTTTAAAATATTTTAATTCTGGATAAATATATTATCCAAACCTAACATGCAATGCACATATTTTAAGTTACATATCGATTACTCCCCTTTAACCATTTTAACGTCTATTATTACTTGACAAGTTACCCAGCGTTCCCCTTTTAAACTTTCAGCTTGCTTTTTTGTAATTTTTTACAATAGCCCCTTACCTGCAGTCTAATATCTGTCTTTACACCCCGATATTATATTTTAAATTTGAGCTTTGAATCTGCGCCTAATATAGGCTTCCTCTCATGAGACCCAGTATTTCATTTAATCAAAAATAATAAATTGAAATTGTGCCTGAATAATTGGTAGAACAACGAAACTTAAGTTGCACATCGAACGTATGTATATGTATATTTATTAATATATGTATATATAAAGAAAGAACAGTAAAATATATAATCCGGTGTTCTCATAGATATTTTTATTTTTACAAAATAGTAAACTTATTTTAAAATTTACTGGGTTTTAAAGGCACGGCAAAAATCATAATTTACAGTTTCCAAGGATTATTGCCGTGCCTTTAAAACCCAGTAAATTTTAAAATAAGTTACTCCAAAATTCGCTTGAGGATGAAATGGAACTAATGTCTTTAATTTAATTACAAAATTAAATTCTAAGATTTTAGCTTCCATTTTTGAAACATGGTTAGAACTGTGTAGCGAAAAAATATTTTAAATCAGTTAATATATATATATATATATATATATATAGATACATATAGATATAGTCAGTTACATAGATACATAGATAGATATGCACAGAAAAAAATGGTGCCGCAAAATTTAAATAGAGCTTTGAAAATGACGAAACGTTTTCTTTTAAAGTGATCTTCTTCAACCAAAACTTCTTCAGAAGGATTCATCAGAAGAAAAAGAATCAAAACAGTGAAACTGAAAAAGTAAACACTTGGGGGTGTAAATAAGGAGCCAGGACTAAAAGAAATTTATTACTATAAACAAACAATTCGGTTTAGTGCTCCCATTGAGTATAAAACATAAAGAAATACGAATCACCCATGAGAATCAGGGAACAAAGAATGTTCTACTTCCGCCGGGAAAAGTTGTCAATGAAGCTTGATGTACACAGCTTCTAAAAATCGTAAGTGTTTAACCCACCGAGCCATATACATTTCTGAAGCGCAACCCGGGTTGTTAGTCAAATGAAGTCCAACCACTGACTCACAAACTGAATAAGTAAAAGGATTGTTGTTACTAGCTCCACCCTGTTTTACATAGGCAGGCATGTGTTGTCAAATCCGTTACTTCACCTCACATCTTCAGCCTCACACCGGATCTAGTTTGCAGGTAGAATAAATCATTCTTAGTGAAAGATAGAAACACCAGAAAAATATCAAATACAACACGTAGCTTGATAGAAGAAAAGCAAGAAGCCAGACGGTAAAACCCTATCAGCAAGTGTCTGACTCGTCCTACCCAAACATCGTAGTTTTAAAAGAACTAGACAAATATCATGTCCAATAAACGAATCTTTTCGAAGAAGTGTTGGACAAAAAAGTTCGTTTTAAAAGAAAGCGTTTCGTCATTTTCAAATCACTAGATAGATAGATAGATAGATAGATAGATAGATAGATAGATAGATAGACAGATAGATAAAAACAGAACGAGATAGATGGATAGATAAAAAACAGAACGAGATAGATAGATAGATAGATAGATAGATAGATAGATAGATAGATAGATAGATAAAAAGAGAACGAGATAGATAGATAGATAGATAGATAGATAGATAGATAGATAGATAGATAAAAACAGAACGAGATAGATAGATAGATAGATAGATAGATAGATAGATATATAGATAAAAACAGAACGAGATAGATAGATAGATAGATAGATAGATAGATAGATAGATAGATAGATAGATAGATAAAAAGAGAACGAGATAGATAGATAGATTGATAGATAGATAGATACATAAAAAACAGGACGAGATAGATAGATAGATAGATAGATAGATAGATAGATAGATAGATAGATAAAAAACAGAACGAGATAGATAGATAGATAGATAGATAGATAGATAGATAGATAGATAGATAGATCTTCTATACTACTTTGTCGTTACAAGTAATGTATTTTTGGAATTATTATTTTTCCTGTAATCAGTGTTTTTTCAAAATTATTTCTATCGTCGTCACCATAAACTATCTTGTACACAATTCAATTAAATATGTTTACTCTATAGTTGCTCCAAGATATTTTTTATTAATAAAAACTTTCGAATTTTGACTAGTACTTCATATTGAGTGGGAATTTATACTCAACTTGCTTAAATCACTGGTAACAGCTATTTTTTTCTTGGCTTGAGTCTAATAAAGAGATGACAATGACATTTCAATTTAACTAAGCTAGAATTCGTAGTAATCTTAAATACACTGACGTCAATAGAGAAGTTGCACAAGAAATCTTCTTCTTTTTCTTCTTCTTCCTCTTCTTTTTCTTCTTTTTTTTTTCTTCTTCGTTTCTGTTCATCTTTTTCTTCTTTTTTTCTTCTTCTTATTTTCCTTCTTTTTTCTTCTTCTTCGTTTATCTTCTTTTTCTTCGTTTATTTTCTTTTTCTCCTTCTTTCACTTCTTCTTTTTTTTCTTCTTTTTCTTCTTCTTCTTCTTCGTTTATCTTTTTCTTTTTCTTCTTCTTATTTTGCTTCTTCTTTTTTTTCTTCTTCTTCGTTCATCTTCTTTTTCTTCTTCTTATTTTGCTTCTTCGTTTATCTTCTTTTTCCTCTTCTTTTTCTTCTTCTTCATCTTCTTCTTTTTCCTCTTCTTCTTTTCTTCTTCTTTTTTTCCTTTTCTTTTTTGCTTCTTCTTCATTTATCTTCTTTTTCTTCTTCTTCGTTTTCTTCTTCTTCAGCAAACACTCTCTCTCTCTCTTACTTTACGAAGCTTAGTAAGTTACAAGGCCATAAAAGTTGGTATTCTATATGATGATTTTCTTCTTCTTTTTCTTCTTTTCCGTTCTGCGCCTCCTCCTCCTCTTCTTCTTCTTCTTCTTCTTCTTAAATGATTATCAAATTTTCCAAGCCCTCCATCCTCAATATGTGCCCTGGAAACCTCTATTGTCTTTTCTTGATGTTAACTGTTAGTTTCCTTTTTGTTTCCATTTTCTTCAAAACTTCGTCGTTGCTCACATGTTTCGTCCACGGTATCCTCAGTATCCTTCTGTAGAACCACATTTCTGTTACTTCCAGTCTCTTCTTCATCTTTGAGGAGATATTTGCTTCAGGTCTCTGCATCTTTGAGGACAGATATCATGTAGCAGTTTAGTACTCCTTTTCTTGTTACTATTTCTCAATACTCTGCTTAGCTTTTCAAATGCTTCCTTGTCAATCCATATACACCTTCGGATTTCAGTGACATTTCCCGTCCTCCGTTAAACTTCTCCCCAGATATATATATTTCCGCACTAGTTTGATTTTCGTCTATTCGATTTGCAATTCGCACTTTGGCCTCATCCTTTTGCTAACAGCAATGCATTCTGTCTTGCTGTTGATGTTTATTCCTTATTTTCTTTGCGGTTTCATTCACGAACTTCTGCAGTTATCTCCCCTGTCTGCTATCAACAAAGTGCCATCTGCATATCTTATGTTCTTAAGATTGTGGCCGCCAATTTAAATTCTGCCTTGGATGCTTGAAACATAATTCGGCAAAATGAAATACGCAATTATGTTACGAATAACTCGATAGAACAGATTATATACTAATTCTTGACACCCGTTCCTGCTATTCAAACGATCGTGTAATAGTAAGGAAGCTTGTCACGCAAAATCATTTACAGCTGTATAGTGAGTTCGATCCTCACTGGGTGCCCCCATGCATTCGGCTTTCTGCCACATCTAAGCTACGCTTATAAAATTTCTAGGCACTTCAATGTGGTTTAATGGTGTCGAAGTTTGTGTCACTAGATCAAATGCAACTGAATAATCAGTTTGATTTCTCACTGGGTGCCCCATACATTCGGCCTTCTGCCACATCTAAGCTCTCACTTACATACAAGAAAGATATCACGTAGCAGTTTAGTACTCTTTTCTTGTTTCTCTTTCTCTTAGATCTGAAAAGCTTCCTTGGCTATAGCAATACGCCTTCGGATTTCAGTGTCATTTTCCGCCCTCTGTTAAAACACTTCACCCAGATATTTAAATTTTCGCCCTCGTTTGATTTTTGCATCTCCGCTTTCTAATTCACACTTTGGGATCACCCTTTTGCTAACAAACCACGCATTCTATCTTCCTGCAGCTGATGTCTATTTCTTTCTGCTCGCTTCCCTTCGCTACCTTCTGCAGGAGTTTCAGTAACTTTTTTTTTTTATCATCTGCATACCTTATGTT
The DNA here is from genome assembly GCA_903632075.3 of Acanthosepion pharaonis. Classification (NCBI taxonomy): domain Eukaryota; kingdom Metazoa; phylum Mollusca; class Cephalopoda; order Sepiida; family Sepiidae; genus Acanthosepion; species Acanthosepion pharaonis. The sequence goes on from CAHIKZ030005072.1 coordinate 1,401,520, forward strand.
AAAACTGTGACCGACAATAATGAATCCTGGTATGACTTCTAGTTCTCTCAAAATCGCTTCGCTGTATAGGTTGAATAAGTCTGGTAAGAAGACCCATCCTTGTCTTACAACCCTTTCTATTTTTCCATATTTTCTGAACTCATTTTCTATCCGTATGCAGGCAGGTTCTTGGTCATTCTAATATCCTTCCCAAATATGTCAAGGTTGCTGAGCGGTTCGAACAGATCTTTTTGGTGTAATATTTTAGCTTTGCATAAACCTCAAAGGGTTGATAATCCATAAAAATAGACTCAATCAGTCTACATTTTGTTACCGACTACATGTCGATGTTTCTACAGTCTGAATGGCATATTTTGCTATTTAGTTGTGGCCTCGAATTTCGCTGTCATATTTTCCAGTCTTCTTTTAAAACATTTCCAAGATATTTAAAATGCTGTACATATTTGATTCGACATCTCTGGTTGATAGCTTGCATCTTGGGCTTTTTGTTTTCTTAACAACTATTCACTCTGTCTTCTTATAATTGGTAATGCTTTCTTGCTTTTTTTTTCTACCGTGTCCACTGAATCTACGTCTACATTATCTTGCCCAAGTATTGATCTTATAATTTCTATATCGCTTTATTTGTTAGTTTTAAGCAAAAGTGCAAAAGGGATTTCATTGTTGCGTTTTTTTTTTCGATACGGCCCTCAGTCGGATTTCAGATTTTCTTGCTTTTGTTCAAAAACATTTATTTCGTTTTATTTGTCGTCCAACGGAAGCCATTTTTTTATATCCTGTATCATTCAGAGTTATATATTTTTTAAATTCACTTCAAAATCTTATCACAAAAAGTATTTGTGTTTCTACGTACAGCAGATTTTTTTGTTTTTCATATTTGTTTTTTCTTTTTTTTACTTTAGACTTATCTTCATAAATACAATTTTATTTTACTCTCTTTCATTTATTTTTTTTAATATATATACGACATTATTTCTGAGCTTAAAAATATTTGCTGGTTTATCTGCAAGGTACCTAAAAGGTGGAGATGCTTTTTCGTGACGCATGTTTTGAGTTTGTTACATTTGTTATTGAAAACTTATGTCTGAATGATCATTCCTATCTTGAGTCCCTGGTTCGAATCTAAACATTTTAGACGGCTGTTTCATAAGACGTTAAACTACATCCGTGACCAGGGTAAGACGTTAAACTAAACCCACGTCCTTGGTAAGACGTTAAACTACGTCCAGCAGCAAGGAGGTTTTGAGGACCGTAGAACCACCTCTTAATTGCTGGTGTTCCCAGGTCCACCCTGATCTCGGGTGGTAGCTGAGTCCCAGCTATGGGCAAATAGTTAACTATTACCAGCAATACTTTTTTGAAAAAAAAATTATTACTAGCAATACAATTTTGAAGGATATATATTACCAAAAACATATTTTTGACAAAACAAAATATTACCAGCAATAAAATATTTTAACCCATTGAGGCTGATACCGTAAAAATGCTTTTCTTTTCATTGAATTTATGGAGCATGTTGCTCAACTGCTTTCTCGAGAGCCTGTACTTTATAATGCTCCATAAGTTTTCTATGGGGTTGAGGTCAGGAGATTGGGGTGGCCATGTCATAACACTCACCTGATTTTCATCAAAGTATTTCTTGATCAATTTTGATTTGTGACAGGAAGCATTATCCTGCATAAAAATGAGCTTGGTGGGGTCGATTTGCATCCTTTCAGGAGAAGGGAGCAGACAAGACTCTAAAATTCTCTTGTACTCCTCGCTCCTGAGGGTCTTTTCAATAGGTGTTAAGAAACCAGTTCCATGAAAAGAAAAGCATCCCCAGAACATTATACTGAACGGATGCTTGACAGTACTTACTGCTAAATTCAAAGAGCTTTCAAAGCTTCTTCTTCGGATTTTAGATCGCTTATCCTTTGAATTTAGCTCAACTTTAGTTTCATCGGAGAAGAGAACATTTAGTAAAAAAAAAATCAGGTGAGTCACTTTTATCGAACAGCACTGTATATTAGAATAAATGGATTAAATCCGACAAATGTTTTAATATAGTTTCTGTTTATACGCTATTTTTGTGGATACAACTTATTTGAATTAATGCTCTTTTTTTTTAATTAAACAATATTAATTACGTTTACCAGTCAGAATGTTCTAGAAATTTCGTAGAAAATTTGCGTTCTTTGACATGAATCGAACCTGTAACCTATACTGAAACCGTCATATCGCCTGAAGTTCTGTTGACCACTCAGCTACAGAGAACTCTCCGGTTAGCAAAGTCTAAATTACTGTTTAGTGTTGTGATACTTTCAGTTCATTTGCTGAACTAGAAGAAAAACTGAAAAGTTACCAATCCACTAACTGCAACATGTTTATAGAGCCTTAGGATCGTCAGTAGGAGCTGTGCAGACAGGACTTTTCGGTTGCAGGGACTGAGGGGAATGTTTGTCCCTACCCGAGTGTACGCGTTCGGGTCCCCACATTAAAACGACCTTGTGTTACATCACATTCTCGTCGGGGGGATGAGTGAACACCGTGTAGACAGGACTTTAACAACATGGAATCTGTAGTCTGTGACTGTTGTCTTTAGTGAGTGCCAAGGCAAGTTTTTGATTTCTAGACTGTGTTATGCCTGAAGCGATTAAAATATTCGGAGACTTCTATATTTCTTTAAATAATTGAGGATAAATAAATGGTTTTAATTTGTGTTTTAACAATTGATTGTGGAAAAGATTTTAAATTGTCTTCAGATTTAATGGTGAAAATTAATACACTTCTGGGTTCAATTTGTCTGTTGTTCTTTTTAACATTACCTCCCTTCATAATAATAAAAATATTGACCAGCCCAAATAGCCAGGGAGTCTATTTTACCGTGACCGATAAAATAAGTTTAAAATCATGTTTGTCTATTTCCCCGGGACCGGTAAAATAGCCGCTTCCTGAAATTTAAAGCATCCAAAATTATACAGCTTATTGCAAGTTAGGTTGTGGTATACCATAATACCTATTCTATTGTAATAGACTCTCCCACAGATAATAAGTAGTAGTAGCAGTGGCAAGTTGGGCTCAGTGGTGTTGAGTGAGTCAGTCGATGTCGGACATTGAAGTATCAACCATCACAAATAGATTGCTGCATCATTAACTCTTATTTCAAGTTCATAACGTTTTGTACGTCGAACCTAATTTAGGACGACTTAGTGAAATACAAGCCTCCACTGTGAAAACTACTCTACAACAGGTTAGAAGTACAGTTTTATCTAATCATGTTAAGGGATCTAAACGTCGTAAAAAAGTTAAACGTTAATATAGGGTTACCTTTTTAAGGGATATCTTTATTCGATTTCATTATTATTAGGTTTCTCTTCCCTGTAAAACCTTCCAGCAACTGGGATTGACTTTTTAAAGAACATTACCATGGAAATTTTTTTTTATTTACTTTAAACCTTGCAAGATATGCTGATTAAACTCTGTCTGTCTTGGTATGGTCTTCATTCCGTTTGCTTTTGTTAATATGCGTCCATTTGTTTGATTTTTTTACCAACTGCCTCAGTAAAATGGTGTTCTTTTTTTTAAGTGTCTATTGCTCTGATTTGGAATCACAAAGCAACCATCTTCGGGCCTACCAAAATCATCAGGAATCTTCATGGAGAACGATGATTAGATATACGTCTAAAGGCAGAATTCTTGGCGTTTTATTATTATTATTATTTCCTTGAATTTCTGTTGTATACACTTTTCCTTCCGGGTCCCAACCAGAGAACTAAAGGCAGAAATGGTTTCATGGCATCTTCCGCTGGTTATTCTTTATATCCCACCACCAAAACATAAATAAAAAACTAACATAGATAAAGCTCTACGTAATGTCCAAGGACTCATAGCACAGTGGATAAAGGCGTTAGTTAGATTAATTGACAGGACCCAAAGAGTTGTGAGTTCAATACCTGGTTAAGGCAGTGGAGAACTTGTAGAGGTGAATTAACAGGAAATATCTGATAGCTGACATCCATTAGTGTTGTGGTACGATCCACCTAATTTACATAGTGGAGTACCGCCCATATAAATATGGTTGGTACCGGGAAGACGGGGGAGGAAGAAGAGATCCAATCCGGAGACTCTGCCGACTGCGACTAAGTCAACCCATTCTACAGGAACGGTCTTCCCCAAGAATATACCAAACTATCTGTAAATATTGTGTTCACGTTCTTGTGTCAATACATTTTGTTTAAGTACATTTTGTGTTGTATTATTATTATTCCATGCTTTATTCAAGTTTCAACAATTAGACATGGCACATGGAACTAGAACAGTCTACCCCAGCGAGCGAAATAAAGGGTTCAGTTCGACATTCCAACCACATGAAGAAGGCCGGAGCGTACAACGGCCGAAACGTTGTGATAAATATGGCAACAAATTTGAGGATGAACAATGTAAATAGTGTACATAATACCTCAACTCAGAAATATAGATATTGATCGAAGACAACAAGAAAAAGAAAAACAAAATCAGTAAACCCTACCTGATGCAAGTTTAATCCTTTTTTTTTTTAAACAAGGGTGTTAATATGGCATGGATGAAAAATTCGTGAATGTGCCGCGTCCGTTTGTTAATGAGCGATCATAGCCCTGCACAACTTCCTATCACGTTTAGCTTTTAGCGGTTTTTATACCTTTTTGATAAACCCTGCTTCTGCCATCGATTTGCACAAGATCGCCAATGAGGATTACGTTTTCCAAGTCATCTTTCTTTAATATGTGTCCAAGTAATTTCAGATTATTTTTTCAGGGTTCTGAATATAGTATTCTTTCTGTTAGAATAATCTTGAAGAATTTCTGCTGGTTACACGTCTCCGTCCATGGAATTTTCAGTATCCTTCTGCGAGCTCTGTTTGTTTATGTTATTTTTTTTTGTTTTTTTGTTTTCATCCGTGGAGAGATTGTCCAATATTCGACGTAACCTAACAATCGGATGGTTCCTCTTTTAATTTTCATAAGTTGTTTCTATGAGTTAAAGACGTCTCTTGACTGTTTACATAGTAAGAGATATATCTAATTTTACGTCTACTTGGATAGCTATACTTTGGGATATTTAACCGATTCTTGAGAATACACATAATGTATTCAATATCCAAACTCAACGCGGGTGAAGCTGAATCCCTTATTTAGCATTTAAGACAGAATTTACTGTCATTCAGCTATAATTATAGACTGAATAGCTTTCAGAGGCGTATCTATAGAGTCAACAAATGCGTTAGTTATTCTAATTGATCAGCGAAGCCAAGCAGGTTTATGTTTGGTTCGCCATATTGAAAAGTTTCCCTGACCCACATTATCAGCAAAATCACAGCACAAGGAACACCTGCGATTAGCAACATTCACTTGGCTCTCTGTAGTTGCCTTGCAGGATTTCAGATAAAACTAACAAAATGAACATTTAATTCTTCTAGAGTTCTCGTGTTTTGGCTTCTGTTCAAAGACTTCAGAATGATGCAGATATATATATATATATATATATATATATATATATATATATATATATATATATGTAATGCGTGTGTTCAAAAGTTTGAGGTGACACAATGTAATGTTTTTTGTTTTTGTTTTTTTAAATTTAATAGAAATTGTTTTTGTGTTTTAAATAAGAGGAAATTATTATGTATGATTTTAAAAAGTGGGAGGTGATTTTTATTAGAAATTTTATTTTGAGAAAAAGAAAAAAAATTAGAATTTAATTTTGTTCTCGTCAAAATATCCTCTTTTACCTTTGATTGCTGCAACACAGATTTTTGGCATTAGTCGAAAATGTTTCTCAAAGTATAAGTTTGATAATTGATTCCATTCTTTTTTAATGACTCTAAGAGTTTTTTCTTCCTTTATTTTCATTCTCCTGTCAAGTTCATCCCATGCTAATTCTGGAGGTGGCTTCACACTGTAGTATATATATATATATATATATATATATATATATATATATATATAATGGACTCTCCCGTCGGTTTCGACATATGAGGATCTGACAGCTTATTGATTCAGTTATGAAAGTTTGTGCGATGATCTTAAGTCACATTTAAGACCCGCTAGTGATTTACAAAGGAGTCCACATATGGAGCAAGTGTGAGGATTGTGAAATGAGATCACTGTTAGATTGGCTGACCTTTGAGATCTTGCTCTCGCTTCTTGAAGATGATTCAGACAAGCAAACTGAAAATTGCTGAGTCCACTAAAACACGTTGATCTCCATTATACCTGCTCAAGGGTGTTATGCGGTATATTGAGAAGTTGCTCTTCAGCTTGTCTTTGTATCTTAGCCATGAGCGTCCTACATTCCTGTAGCCCTGATCTAACTGACTGTGCATTAGGAATATACTTATATATATATGCAAATTAGAATTCGACAGCAGATCGAACAAGATAGTGATTAAAATATATTGAAACATTTAGATTATGGGTATTTGGTCGGTTGTAATAATAAACATTTGACTATAAAATTACCATACAACACCATCATATTGTCGTTTCACCAATAAAACCACAACCTGTTTTAATTAGTTTTTTTAAAATGCTTGGCATACTCTCAAATAGTTTTTGAAAAAAAAGTAGGTTTGGTTTGGTTTGGTTTGTTTTATGGCATTTCAACCTCAATGCGTTATTTAATGCCGACAATTTTTTAAAATTTTTTTTTTATTGCTGGTAACATTTTTTTTTCCAAAAATGTATTGCTGGTAATATTTTTTCTTCAAAAACGTATCGCTGGTAATATTTCATTCGTCAATGATATTTTTCCTTCAGAAATCTTTTGCCGGCAATATTTTTCCTTAAAGATGTATTGATGGTAATATTATTTTCTTCAAAAATGTATTCCTGATAATAATGTATTGCTTGTAATGATTTTTCCTTCTAAAAATTTATTGCTGGTATTAAAACCTATTTTTACATTTTCATAGTGTTTTAACCCCAGTTTGAGAGTTAATTATTTGGTCACAGATGGTATCCTAAAAGTTGCCACCACCGCAGGTCAGGGTGAACCTGGGAACATCAACAATTAAGAGGTGCTTCCACGCTCCTCAAAACCTCCTGATCAGAGGTCTTGCTGTTGGGCGTAGTTTATCGTCTTACCCAGGACGGAAATAAATGTAGATAGTAGACCTTTCCAAGCCTTGTTCAAGCATTGAAAAATCACGTTCTCACTTTCTGTATCATCTTCAAACTCTTCTATACAATTTATCAAATAATAATTCAAGGAGAGACAGAGTTCAAGAGATTTAGGCGACCATGTTATAATTTCCGAAAAGTTTGTTCCTTTCTTTTTCAAAATTTTGACATAATCCAGAAGACAGTTTTTCATCACAGTCTTTAGTTTTTTCCCCCAATTTTGCGTCAAATAGATGAAATATACAGGGTGTTCATAATGTTCGTGTGCACCTTAAAAAATTATAACTTTATTTTTATTTGCGATAGAAATAATTTGTAAAAAGAATTAGAAAGAAGTAAATCTATACATTTTTAAGGTTTTATGGGAAGTGTATTTACGTTTCCACATGTCCTCCATCATTAGCAATACAAAGGGTAATACGCTTTTGCAGTTCACTGAAAAAAATTGTCAACTGATTTACAGTAATGCCTGAAATCACATTAGTTATTTTCGCTATACTTAAAACTAGGTACATTAAACTTTATAACATTTTTTTTCACAGATTTTATCTATCACAAATACAAATTAAATTATAAATTTTTTAAAGTACACACGAACTCTATGGACACCCTGTATATATATATATATATATATATATATATATATATATATATATATATATATATATATATATATATATATACAAGGTGTCCATACTGTTCGTGTGTACTTTTAAAAATTTATAACTTTATTTATATTTGCGATAGTAATAATTTGTAAAAAATTATTATAAAGAAGTAAATCGATATTTTAGAGTTTTATTGAAATTTTATTTAAGTTTCCACATGTCCACCATCATTAGCAATACAAAGGGTAATACGATTTTGCAGTTCACGGAAAATATTTGCCAACTGATTTACAGTAATGCCTGAAATCATATTAGTTATTTTAGCTAAACATAAAACTAGGTACATTAAACTTTATGACATTTTTTCAGATTATTTCTATCGCAAATACAAATGAAGTTATAATTTTTTAAAGTGCACACGAACTTTATGGACACCTTGTATTTGCAAAATCGAATGGTATTTTTTTTTAAATCGTTTCCTTGATCCGACACAAGACACCAACCATCATTCACCCAAAACACCCCCACACCATAACAGACCAATCCCTCATGACTACTTGTCGGAACCAGATATGCATCATTCTGTTTTTAACCTGGCTGTCTTCTCACGTACAAACATGTATTACTATCAAAAAGGTCAAATTTGGACGAGTCTGTCCACAGTATATTTTGCCACTCATTTAATATCCAGTTCTTATGCTTTATTTTATGCCCATAACATTCTTTTACGCTTATCCACTTTCGGATTTATAGATGGCTATGCACACCATTGATCTGATCTGATTTTCCACAGCTGAGAGCGGAAATGTTTCCTGCTTTGAGGAATTAAGTTCCTGTTGTCAACACTGGATTAGTTTTCTTTCTATGTTTTTTTCTCTCTATAATAAAGTGTTTATCTTCAGCAGCAGTTGTCAATTTTGTTACTCCAGTTCATTTTCTGTCAATATTTCTGCCACCATCAAACTGCATTTATTGCACTCCATGTCTAGAAATCTCCAACTCTTTGAAAATTTGCATTTGAGAAAAGCCTTCTTTAAATACAATTTCAAGTGTTTATCTTCTCACCTCAATTTGAAGTGTTTATGATCTCACCTGAATTGCTTAGCAGCTTTAATTTTGCTATTTTGTGCAAATTACTTCAAAATTAAAAAAAAAATGAATCTACTGCCGTGATTGTACACTTTTTTGTACATTTTTTAGGCAACTCCATATCTTTTCTTTATAACGTGCTGAGTTAAAATTTAGAAGCTGTATCAAATTTTGGTAATCTCAAAATGCCAACTGAATGGTTAATGGTGAAAACAACGTATCATGCTTCTCATAGAAATGTGCATAATTTAGCAAAATCTGTTGCGGACATATTTGATTAATGATTCCTACGAGTCTAATATAAAGCGAACATTACAAATGTCGTTTTGCTTACTTTTATTGTCATCAAACAAAGGAATGAAATAATTAAAAAAGGATTAACATGAAACTTTATGAAAATAACAATAACGATTTCATTCTTACGACTTGTACGAATAAAAACTAAAGTTGCCTATTCTGTTGTGAGAAATAAAGATGTTATGACATCTTTCCTCGCACTTCCCCACAATGAAACACCCTTCCCCTTAGTTACTTCCCTGATAACTATAATCTTCAAATATTTAAATATAATGTCAATCAACATTTTCTCATGCCTTGATCCTGATCTCCGTCCTTCTCTATATCCTTTCTTCAAACACCCCTCTTAACTCTTGTTCTCACTTTCTGTAACCCCTTGCGTTCTAATGACACTCCCGCTTTGCCTGGGATGAAATGCTTATATAACCGCCTTTTCTACTCCAACAGCTTCTTCTCTCGCACTTCCCGGCAGTGGAACTCCCTTCCTCTTACTTGCTTCTCTGATAACTATAATCTTCAAAAATTTAAACGTCAATATTTCAGTAATTCTGACCCCACCCAGCCTTCTCAGATGTCTGAGGTAAATTGTTCTCCTCCTGATTTGCATACCAAGGGGACATAACTCGTATCAGTTTATTATTTCCAGTTTCGTGACTCTGTTTCTTTGACAATGTACATACCGTATATTTCCACGTACAAGGTGATCTGTAGATAAGACGAGACCCAAAACTTTGGTAAATTTTCGTAATTTTATCTGATATTCGTAGTATAAGACGATCGAGAACGTAGGCTAGCCTGTGCCGCCAGTAGAAATTAGGCCTCTCGTAATTCAAAAATGTAAATGCAACGTCAATTGCCATCTGCTTTTGCCTTGAACACCGTCCATCTTTTATCCTTTCCTGAATCTCCCTATATACCCAGGCTTTTCTTTCGCTTTCGTTCTCTGTAATTCCCAGCGTACTAGTGGCAATCCCTCCTTGCTTGGGGTGAATTGCTCAAAACAAAATCTTAATGCCGCAAAAAAAAATACGGTATAATGTGTGTTATTGAAAAATAAAGTTTGTGTGTTGTACTAAATGTTTTTGTTATTTAACACCACAATAATAATGAATTTTAATTGGAAATATAGATTGTATGTTATACTAAATATTGGTATTTAACACTAGTATTAAAAATAATGTTTGGTGTGAACGCCACCATCTCTTTACAAATCAAGAACGAAAGATTTCTTTATGTTACTTTTGCTTAGCGGAACTTTTGCAAATTGTTGTGTAATCGTCTCTCAAATTTGCATTTTAATGTGAAAGTAAAAGTAAAAGTAAAAGTAGTTTTATTACATTTATAACTTCAGTACAGCATTATAATATGAACTGTATAAACTAGAAATATAGTTACCATACCGAGGTACTTGTTAGTTTACCACGATCCATGACTTAAATATACTAGCCTACTTACCAGTGCCGATAGACAACAGGATTTAAGGTTATCTTTTTGTAACTGTTGTATTAGACAGTCCGATATTTGAGGGTTTATTTACAGAGAAAGCCTTTTATAGGCACAAATATACGGTATATAAATTCTTATTTTTTTAATGTTCTCTCTCCTTAGTGTTATCTAGCAACCAATAACACCCCTTGCGTCTTAGTGGCTTTATTGATTTGCTTGGGGTGAAATAATATACATATATATACTTAAATCTATCTATCTGGCTCTCTTTCTATCTGTCTATCTATCTATCTATCTATCTATATATATATATATATATATATATATATATATATATATTTATGTGTGTGTCTATATTTCTGAGATGAGGTATTATGTACACTATTTACATCTTTGTTGCCATATTTATGACACCACAATAATAATGAATTTCAATTGGAAATATAGATTGTATGTTATACTAAATATTGGCATTTAACACTAGTATTAAAAATAATGTTTGGTGTGAACGCCTCCATCTCTTTACAAATCAAGAACGAAAGATGTTACTTTTGCTTAGCGTAACTTTTGCAAATTGTTGTGTAATCGTCTCTCGAATTTGCATTTTAATGTGAAATCAAGAAGTAAAAGTAGTTTTATTACATTTATAACTGCAGTACAGCATTATAATATGAACTGTATCAACTAGAAATATAGTTACCATACCGAGGTACTTGTTAGTTTACCACGATCCATGACTCAAACATTATAATATGAACTGCTTAAACTATAAATATTCACATTGGTAGTTACCATACCGAGGTTAACCTACCGCGATCCATAACTCAAGCAGACTAGCCTACTTACCACTGCCGATACACCACAACATTTAAGTAACTTAGCTTTTTGTAACTTTTGTATTAGGCAGCCCCATATTTTGGGGTTTATTTACCGATAAAGCCTTATAGGCCGATATATACGGTATATTAACTATTTAATGTTCCCCTTCCTTTGTATCCTTCATATCCTCTATCAATAACATCCCTTGCGTCTTAATGGCTTTATTGCCTTCCTTGGGGTGAAATAATTAACATATATATATACAAACATCTCTCTCTCTATATATATATATATATATATATATATATATATATATATATATATATATATATGTGTGTGTGTGTAAATATATATATATATATATATATATATATATATATATATATATATATATATATATATATATAATAAACGCACAGACGAAAACAAGAAAGGAAAAAAAAAAACTCCAATGGTAAGCGCATAAAGAAAAACTCGAAAAAGCTGTAAATTGCTTATATCCCTGAAGAGTGGACGTATCAGTCCGCCGACGAAACACTAAACCTGGGATGTCGAAGGTAACATCAATCAGCTAAGTAATAACGCTTTAATCACATTAATCATATATATATATATATATATATATACAGACACACACACACACACACACACATATATATATATATATATATATATATATATATATATATATATATATATATATATATATAGATACTGTGTGTGTGTGTAATTGAGTAGAAATCTTTCTTTTATACACATTACGTTGAATGTGAGGGACAAGTAAAATTTTACGAGTATTTTATTAAGTTTTTCTAACACTTTTCCTTTTTTCTGGGGGCTAGGAGCGTGCAGAAATTGCCATATTGATTAATGCTCCAAGCGCTTTTGGCCACTTCATTAGCCATTTTCAAGTGGTTCATTGTTCATATGTCTCTTCTTTTTATGTTCTAAATTCTATTGCGTGTAAATAAGAGTCATTTTCATGTTGGAGAAGTTCGGAAATGCGTTTTGCCAGTTCCACCACAAAAGTAAAGTGAACACTTGTCTTAAACAGTTTTATATCAAGTATCATAAGAGATATGTTCAATTAGGTTTAATTCCAATTTCCGTTACATTCAATTATATATATATATATATATATATATATATATATTGAAATAAAGTTAGTCCGACAATTATTTTAATATTTTTATTTTTTATACGTTATTTTTGTAGATACAAATTAAAATGTAAAAAGTAAAATGTAAATGCGCTGTTTATAATAACCATTATTAACAACATTTACCGGTCTGAATGTCCGAGAAACTCCATAGAAAATATGTGCCCTCCAACAGGAATCGAACCCGTATCCTACAGGGAAACGTCATATAGGTTGGCGTGCTATACCTTTTAGCTACAGAGGAAGAGTTTGATTAGCAAATTTAAAAGCAGTAATTCGACCTTGCTAACCAGACGTTTCCTCTGTTGCTAACTTGGAGAGCACATCAGTCTATATGACGTTTACGTGTAGGATAAAGGTTCGATTTCTGTTAGAAGATGGGAATGAAAACCTCGTCCTAATATTACATGTGTCTGCCGAGGGACGTGTACTGGCTGATATTGTCTGTGATCCGGAGATGTTAAACTCCGCGATAATAACACATGAGGACTGTCGTTCGGAGTTTCCGTGGCAAGTCTTTTGCATCGTTACTTTTTTATCGACAGATACAAAAAGTGTGGATGGTCCGACACCAGCCTTCACCACTTGAAACAAATCATTGTGTTGGTTTTCTGACAACTACATCTTATTAATTCCACATATATCAGGCTACTGCAAAACACTCTACGAAACAAGATCAACTTCATCTTGGCTCTTGGAATGTACGAACTCTCCAGGACAACAACTCAACACCAGAAAGAAATTAAACAGCTCTGGTCGCATTGGAGCTAAAGAAGTACCACATTGCTATATCTGCACTGAGAAGTAACCATCAGTCGACTACATGAAAGGAGAAAGGAAAATAACACATCGAACAGTTTTCTTGCTGCTCTTTGATACAATACCTTCCTTTGTACTGTGCGTGTTCTTTTGTGCAATTCGCGAGCAGGTCATACGCATGCAGATAATTAATTCTTAGTCGTCGGGACATCATACATCAAATTCGATGGGAGGGTCATATATATCATATATATATATATATATATATATATATATATATATATATATATATATATATATATATATATTTAAAAGTGAACATAAAAGCCAACACTAAGAGCGACAGTCTGTTTCATGCTAGATGCAATCGTCGGGCCTGACGATTGCATCTAGCATGAAACAGCCCAAGTAAGGCAATAATAAATATAGCACATCTTAAAACTATATTTCTTCATATATATATATATATATATATATATATATATATATATATATATCGTAGGACGAATATTGTCTGTGAAAATTTCTCGGACATTCAGGCCAGTAAATGTTATTTAATACTGTTTATTATAAACAGACCATTTGCAAAAATATTTGCATCTATAAAAAAATGTTAAACCTAAAAATGTCTTTATATATATATATATAATGTCATCCACAGACAGACAGTTTTGCTGTTTACAGCTCATCAGTGCGGCTAGACATCCGGTTGCCTCTAGCTAGGATCGAAACCTGACTGAATTGGTGTCACTCGGAGCTTCTAACCACTAAGCCGTCGGCGCACGGTAAGAATGAAGGTGGATTTTTAGCGTATTTTTTGTAAACATGCCCAGTGACTGACAGTGACTCAATTCGCTTACGCGAAGAGTCTCGCTATATTAGCTATAATAGTCACTGTTTACCAACCCACACCCTCTTTCCCAGAAGTATAGGATTGGAGTGCACGGAATGAATTCCAATAACCAAAAATACTATTATTAAAAGAGTGCCCAATACAGAGTAGAATATATATAAATTATTCGAAAATTATAATATATATATATATATAATTTATTAATTTCTTCGAAAATTATAACATAAATATGTTATAAAATCATTGAACCCCATTATTTGATAATACACCAGAAGTGTGAAAACAAATGGCTACTTTTGTAGTTATTTTTATAACACACACACACACACACACACACACACACACACACACACACACACACACACACATATATATATATATATATATATATATATATATATATATATATATATATATAATGTCGTATAAGAGCAAAATTGTCCAATTGTTAGATTAAGGTGTTATATCTTAGAAATGGCTAACGATAGCTTACTAGAATTCTGCGAGGTTTTTATAACACTATTGGATTTTGCTTTGACCAATAAGAATGTATTTAGCTCTAAGTTGAAATGATGATCCTTCTTGCTGTTTTGACATTCAGATCCATTTTTCCTCTTTAGCGACCTATCTTTTTTAAACTTATTCATTGTTATCTTGAATGAACTTTGGAACATGGAAACCAGAGTATGAAGGTTGGTATTATTACTGAAAGTCTGCGTGATCTTTCCCCTCTCACCATTGCTCACTTAGGAAGACAGTGAGGCTGACACAAAATAATTTTAACCTGTTCTCTTTCTAGCTGAATAACTCAAAGTGCTTTTCAGTGATTCTTATGACAAATGGAGTCAAGATGGCTAAATTTCATTTTGACGTCTTTTATCACTGCTCGTTTGGACTGTCATAACTGAAACTTCTCTCTCATAAGACAAATATCTTATAAATCTTTTTTTTCTATTTGATCTCTTTATCTTTAAATTGAAATGATGATCCCCCTTGTTGCTGTGACCTCCTGATCCAGTTTTCTTTTCTACTGTTCCCTTTCTTTTTAATTATTCACTGTTCTCTTGATGGTTCCTGATAAACTTTGAAGATAGAAGCCAGAGTATGAATGTTAGTACCATTAATGAAGGCCTGAATGATCGTTTTCCTCTCAACATTGCTCAATTGGAAAGACAGTGTGTCTGACAAAAAACAATTTTAACCTTCTATTTTTTTAGCTGAATAACTTCTCATGAATATATATATATATATATATATATATATATATATATATATATATATATATATATATATATATATATATATATATATAACTATCGTTTCGGAAAACCCTCGAATTTTTGATTTGCCAATAATCAAATCAATCTCGATGGAAAAAAAGGTTTTAAAAAAAGAAAGAGCTACAAACATGAAAGTCTTTCGAAAAAATCGCACAGATACACCCAAAGAAAAAACCCTGATACGAGTAAACAACTAACTAACAAAAGAGCTCAATACAACCGTAGAGCAGACCATTCCACCTTAATGTTCGTATTTTATTTTGTATTATCCACTCCTCTTTTTGTTGAATAAATCTTTAAAGGTGGTTCGTGTTTGTGTTTGTGTGGTTCTTTCTCTGGTCACATGGTATAATTTTGGCTATCGCCTATAAATATGCGTTTTCCTTTGCCTCTGTAGACAACTTTCCCTGACGATCCGTTTCGGTGAAACCTAGGTAGGTTTTTCTGGCTCATTAAGTTTATCTATCTATCTATCTATCTATATATATATATATATATATATATATATATATATATATATATATATATATATATATATCGGGTGAACGGTAAACTTGTCCAAATCTTGTAACAACAAAATGGTTCAATGGCTCTGAACCTTTGTATTTTCGAAATGATTAAAGATATCTTACTGGAATTCTCTGAGGTTTTTATAAAACTCTGACTCTACTTTGAACAATAAGAATGTATTTAGCTCTAAGTTAAAATGATGATCCCTGCTTTGCCATTCTGATACAGTTTTCCTCTTTACTGTTCCCTCTTTTTTAAACTTATTCATTGTTCTCTTGATCGTTCTTACATGGACTTTGAAGATGGACAATTATCCCATGATTTTACGCTTTTCTGGCGTGCGCAATATTTTGGGCTGTAATTATTGTAATATCTTTGAACATTTCGCATTTAGAGATCTCATTAATGAGTCTCATGAATCTTTATGAAAATTATATATTCAAGCCGGATAAGTTTCTTTTAAATCCGGAAAGGCTGATTATTGTCAATTTGGCTAAAAATGTTTCAGAAAAGCAGATTAATAGAATAGTCATGAGTCATACAAAATATAATACGAAATGGATGTTATTTTGTATTAACGGATTATCGATTTAGGCGTGATTTTTAAAAAAATATGAAAAGTCAAGCATTCGAACAAAGTCAATATTCCTTTCAAGAAATATTTATTTGCTAATGTCTCCTCGATTCCCTTACCGCTTATTATTTATTAGCGGTGTGGCTTTGACAAATTGGTGGATGTTGTTCACAACAGGCCATGCTTGGAGTACTTTAAACTCAATGTCCTTCAGAAAAGCTAGCTGTAGTTTTGTCTTAATAGGAGATTTCCTAATGGAGTGTGGCCTCTTGGCTTCAGTCACTTCCTACCAATTTAACGTAGCTTTCCTGTACTTTTACTAGAAATATTTCTAGGACAATCGTTTTGATGAACTCTCCTCCTTTACAAATTTGAGCGCAGTAGCAGATTGGCAGTTAGGTCTCATCCTTTTCTTCAATTTATTAAACATTTTCGGGTTATTTAAAGGCAGAAAATAGTTTTAGATTGTAAGAATTTAAACTCTGTGTACTTCAGAAAAGCTATGTGCAGGTTTGTTTTAAGAGGTGGGTTCTTAACGGTCTGTGGCTTCTGGGCTTCAGTTAATTTCCCAACAACCTAACGTGGCATTCCTGTACTTTTACTAGAAATATTTCTATGGCAATTTTTCAGATGAGTCCTCTTCGTTGGTAGCTTGACATTACAAATTTAAGCCTAGTAGTATATTGATAGCTAGATCACATCATTTTCCATTGCTTTTCAAATCTTTGTGGGTTATTTAAAGGCAGAAAATAGTTTTAGATTGTAAGATTTAAACTCAATGTCCTTCAGAAAAGCTATGTGCAGGTTTGTTCTAAGAGGTGGGGTCTTAACGGAGTGTGGCCTCTAGGCTTCAACAAGTTTATCTCAATGTCCTCGAGAAAAGCTATGTGCATGTTTGTTTTAAGAGGTGGGCTCTTTACCGAGTGTGGCCTCTAGGTTTCAACAAGTTTATCTCAATGTCTTAGAGAAAACCTACGTGCAGGTTTGTTTTAAGAGGTGGGGTCTTAACGGTCTGTGGTTTCTTGGCTTCAGTCAATTTCCCAAGAACCTAACTTTCCTATACTTTTCCTTTCTAGGGCAATCGTTCTGGTGATCTTTGCTCGTTGGTACCTTGACTTTACAAATGTCGGACCAGTAGTAGATTGGCAGCTAGGTCTCATCCTATTCTACAGCTTATCGGCACTTTGCCGGTTATTTAAAGGCAGAAATAGTTTTAGGTTTTTAAGAATTATTTCTTAGAGATAATAATAGTTTAATGCTACAAGTCTTACTAATTAACCCATAGCTGGAGGGAGAAGAGGCGGATTCATATCTTTACCAAAGGTATTGGCTCGTAAGTGATTTTTTAAATGCATATCACCCCAGCAAGGCAGCAGTGCCACTAGCACGCAAAGGGTTACAGAGAATGACAGCAAGAGTAAAGAGGGGTGTTTGAGGAAAGAATACAGACAAGGACAGGGATCAAGATCAAGGCATCAGTAGATGTCGATTGACATTATATTTGATTATTTGAAGATTATAGTTATCAAAGAAGCAATTAAGAAGAAAGGGAGTTCAACTGTTGGGAAGTGCGAGATAAGAAGCTGCTGAGGTAGAAACGTCTACATATCACCGTTTCTACTGTGAAAGGGTGGGACCGAAATGCCAACCTAGTAACAGGCTTAAATTCATAACGAACGCAACGCGTATTAAAACTCGGCTCTCCGATTAACAATTCCGAGCCATTATCATGTCACCACACGTACATCCAAACATAGAGCAACTGGTAATCCCAAGCGGTCACCCATCTAGGTACTGACCAGGCTCGACGTTGCTTAACTTCGGTGATCGTACGGGAGCCGGTGTTCCAATGTAATATGGACGTAAGCTTTGTATTCTTTACAGTAAGCAAACCGAAGTGATATCAGAATATAGAACGGCCTTTCGAATTTGTTTCAAAAGTAAAATTAAACCTATCTGAGCTTGGTTGACACGAGGCTATTACATGCATGCAATGCCTGACATCTCTTTTAAGTAATCGCTTAGCGACGAAGTCGTTTAGCGACCAGATCGTCTGAATTGAAACCAGGAGTTAAGTGAGAATTAGATATAATTTCAAAATATTATTATCACTGTCCATGTTTATTTTTAAGAATTTATTCCATTTAAAATATTTTTTCTAAAAAATAGGTTCGGTTTAATGAACGATTGTAACCCGAAATTTTGCTGATTGCCCCAAACGCAGATAATCGAAATGCCGGTTTTTAATCCGCGAATTATACTATACATAATTTATGTAGCAATTACTCAATTATTGTGATCATTATTTATTAAGAAAATACCATAACACTCTCCACTTAGTGTATCTCATGAAACTGAAAGGTAGTTCTGTTTTCAGTAGATTAGTTGATGTTTGCCACATTGTCTTGAAGAAGAACAATAGTAGTTCTTACAGCAGCAAAATAAAACCTAAATATAAACAGCGCATTTTCTAAACGTACTTCTAAAAATTAATCTTCATTATGAAATACATTAAATGAATGATCACTTCGCTAATTAGATCTTCTATAATTACCTTGTTTGTTTGGTATAAACCAAGAACAGATATAATTAAACACACCCACTTTCAGAAGTGCAAAGTCAGGTAAAAAGGTTTTACTGTAGTTACGTCTGGTAACATTTAAAGCAAATTACAAAATCTTACACTCTATTTACAGCATGAAACATTAATGCATATAAAAGCAGGTTATCGGTAGATTGTTGTTATTGTTGTTGTTGTTGTTGTTCTTCTTCTTCTTCTTCTTCTTTGTTTCTTCAGGGCGTTGGCAATCATGACTTTCCACAATTTCATGTCCTTTATATCTCTTAATAAATCGGTTTTGTTTCCATTTAAAAACAGCACAAAAGCTATAGCACAAAACATTACTGTATATAAAAAGCAGGCTAGGAATAAATTCTTCTTCTCCTGCCATTTCCCTTTAGTACGTTGGCAATCATAGCTCTCCACAATATCGTTTTTGTATATGTTAATAATTTTGTCTTTTTTGTCTTCTAAATCTATTCTACAACCCGTGTACCCATGTTCGCTAAGGAGGTTACACATTGTTTTCCTCTGTCTTACCTGGATTCAATCTATCCTGTAAGTATCGAAGTTTGCCTAGCCCTTTTCCTCCATTATGTATCCTAGAAATTTCAGTCTCTCTCCGATATTGAGTAGAAATGCCCCTTTCCATTTTAAAACATTCTAAAAAATATAGATAGCTACAGCACAAGATATTGCTGTATATAAAAAGCAGGCTAGCAGTAAATTCTTCTATGTGCCGTGTCCATTCAGGACATTATCGATCACGGTTCTTCACAATTTTCTGTCCTTCATAGTACTTAATAATTTCAGTCGTTTTGTTATTTCTCCTATACTGTTTACACCAACCACTTACTCAAGCTCACTAAGTAGGCTATGCGTTGTTTTCCTCTGTCCTTGCTTTAAATCTGTCTTGTGAGTATCAGGTTTTCCTAGCCATCTTTTCTCATTGTCTGCTCCAGTAATTTTAACTGTCTCCACCTTAGGTGAAGTATAAGTTTTCATTTATGTTTTTATTGTCTCTAAAACTTCATCATTCCTCACATGGCCAGTCCATAGTATTCTCAGCATCCTTTTGTAGAACCACAATTACTTTTGAGTCAAGTCTCTTCTTCATCTTTGAGGTGATTGTTCAGCATTCATTCTCATATAGGAGGACAGATATCACGTAACAGTTCAATGGTCTTTTCTTTGTTTCTAACGAATTATTTCTGTTTCTTAATACATTGCTTAGCTTTTCGAGGGCATCTTTCGCTATTTCAAAGCGCCTTCATATTTCATTGTTGCACAGTCTGTTAAATCACATCAAAGATATTTAAATTGTTGTACTAGTTTTATTTTAACATCTCCAATTTTTACTTTGCGTGTTGGGTTGTCCCTTTTGCTAACAACCATGCCTTCTGTCTTTTTGCAATATTAACGACGTAACTGGCTCCCAGCTAATAACGAGGGAGGGTATTTAAAATAGGGAAAACACTGGAATCTCCTTCTGCAAACACTTAATAATTAACCATGTTTTTATACTATATTATTCTATCTTGGTCTTGTATGCGAATAGATGTCTTCTTTTGTGGAATTAATGAGTATAAAAATTGTTTGACTGCTCCGAACGTTTTCGGCTAATGTACGAGCCACATTGAGGAATAAAGGATTTGATAACTCTTCTATAACTTTTAGTCTGTCTATAATAGAAGGGGTTGGACGCAGTATCACCACTGTAGAGGAACAACGTAAAAGTAGAGAGAATGATGTTCGGCATCACTTTAAGAAACAGGAAGAACAACACCTGGATTCGACAGCAGACTAGGATGAAGGGCATAATCGAGACCACGTAGACAAGCACACATATATTCGCTGATCACCTCTCTCGTGTCAGACACAACAGGTGGAGTATTTGAACGATGACAGAGTGGACACCAAGGCAGTAGAAAAGAACTTTTAGGCCAGCCAAAAGCATGATGACGCGACGATCTGACCGGATACTCCGGTTCCACATGGCACGGTACGGACAGAGATAGGAAGTGGTGGAGATCAACAAGGAAGGAGAGATGGCACTTTGGCAGGAATACCTCGATTAACGCGAATTCGATTAGTGTGCTAAAACGTTTCATAGCAAAATTCGTTTAGTGCTTGCATAATACTCGATTAGTGCGGTAAATCATTTTTCAGATGTTTTTTTAGTTACCGATTAATTTAATTTTTTTATAGTTACCGTTTAATTAAAAAAAAATTAAATTTAAAAATAGAAAATGGAATTAATTTTGTCAAGTATTACTTTATCTAAGTAAATTAAAGTCGTGTTAAATGTGTACGGTTATAAATAAATGCATTTTATAATATGTATATCTGGACAATTCTATTCGATAATACCTGTCTACTAGGGCGGTTGGCCACTCCCTATTGCAGACGCTTGCTCAGGAACATTTTGTGTTTGTTCAACACCCACAGAGCCCACCTGTGGTTTATACTGCAACTATACTGAGCATACCTTAGTTACAGTTTCTGGGAGAGAGTGTGTTATCTAGCGTGATCGACTATTTGAACAAGACCAGCACGGCCACGATGACTTTTGACTTTGTGACAGCCCGGGTATCGACGCTCTTGAACAGGTTCCGTCTACCCAGTCTCACTCACAAGGCCACAATACGTGGTGTGGTTTTCAGCACGCTGAGTTCGACCCCTCCAGTCCAGATAACATCAGGAAGTCGTTAAATCGACCATGGTGAGATTCGAACACGGGTCTCATGGTCCGAATGCACACGTTCTAACCATTCGACCACGTGCCAATTATTTTATAACATATGCTGATAGCAAAGATATATATTTGAATATTAATTTTTTTAATTTTTTTTTTCACATTTTTTTGGAGGTTTTAAAAGAAAATTTTCGATTCTTGTAAAAAAAATGGACGATTTAATTAGATACAGAAATTTACATTTATATATATCGAAATATAAAAGGTGTATGCATTTACTGTAGAAAATAATTTGCAAGTTAAAATACGAAAAAGATAGAAAATATACATACGGTTAGATTTAAAAAAAATTAAATTGAATTATTATGTTTTAGATTTTAATATTTACCTACCCGCCAGTATAAGATGATAAAGAACGAATTAGATGATTCTTCGAGGATCATTGAAGAATTTAAAAGAAAATGTTTAGAAGCAGACCCTTCTGAAAACCGTAAGTGCAATTTTTCAGTACCCGCCATTGATATGTAGAACAGAAGAATACCATGCGGCAAAACACTCTAAATAATTTTTTCATAAACAATCAAACTGTAGTGGATTGATAAATAGGATGCTACCTATTTTCATATGTTAAGTAGAAGAGATATAAAGTGTATAGTAAATGAAGTGACAAGGAGGAAGTTGACTAATGATCATATCTGATAGAACAACCAATTACAACAAATACAAAAGATACAATACACATTAAATAAAATATCTTTCTCCACAGGAGATGTTATATACGATTGTGTATAAAATGCATAATATGCATATGAAAAATGTGACAATCACAAAAATATAACTGAGTAACAAGACAAACATTGCTTAAAACTTCAAAGGATAGGAAGTTGTGGAGAGCTAAGTGAATAGTAATTCAACCTTGAGAAAGAGCTATTTATGGTGCCATGGAGCATCTCATTGTGCTAAAGTGGGATAGTCCATTGCTTGGGTTGTGATTGGCTGCTATTACCTGAGTGGAGGTATTTCTATATAAATACCAGCTTGATTTCTCAGTTAGTTTGCAGGGTTTGTATTAAGTTACAACCTGCTTTATTTTTGTCTGCCAGCTGGACGCTAGCTGGGACCCTTACGCCGGTAAGTGCTGTTTATTGTATTGTTATTCTACACAAACTAACAAAGATTAATTCAGAGCATTTTTATTGTATCGTCAGATATGTACCTATATTTTACTTTAGAAGGTACGCAAATTAGAAATTAATTGTGAATGAGATTAAAATCTAAAGTACAAATTACATCATTTCCTATAAGTTATATTCGATTAATGCTTTTTCGATTAGTGTGTATCTTTTAATGTACTCATTAGTCGCACTAATCGAGTGATCATTGTACATATACATGTACATCACAAACACACACTCACACACACAAATACACACACACATACATACATACATACATACATACATACATACATACACACACACACACACACACACACACACATATATATATATATATATATATATAAAATTTCCTTTAAACACAACTGACACGGTACTGAGATAAGACATCTTATTTAATTTTTCTTGCGTTCGTACCAGTGTTTTCTTTTCTGGACAGAAAGTGTGTAAAAAAATTACCAACAGTTCTGCATATTCAAGTGCTTTCGGCTATTCTTCTAGTCATTATCAAGGGCGATTTTTACTTTATATTTTTAACTAAATGTCTGGGATTTTTATTTATGTGTCTAAAGTTATAAGAATATTTTTTTCTAAACACGATCGTCACATTATGGTTAATGTTATTAAATGTTGGCTTTTCCCTTTTTATTATCAGGACTTCCATTATTTTAAATCTTTTTATAAATGTGGATGAGGCTATTATACTTTTATTTTCTACTATATATTTCGGTTGCAGTTTGGTAGATTATCGTGTGTTTAAATGAATCCAAACTGAGTTGAGCGTGAGTCGTCTAGATAGGTATGTAGTAGTATGACTAATATAATTATGTTGTTCATTCTACTACTTTCCTATCTAGAAGACTCACGTTAACCTACCCGGCCTTAGCAATTCTTACGTTCATATTCCCCAACTTCTTCAGTAACGCTCTACCTTAAGTGTTTCTTGAACGTTTTTTTTTTGGGGGGGGGATGATTTTTTTTCTTTTTTTTTAAGGATTCAACCACAAGCAAGGCGGGAAGCCACTAGCACGCAAAGGGTTTTAGAGTAGGAGCGAAAACAAAGAGAAGTGATAGAGGAAAGGATGAAGAGACGGTTAGGTGATAGATTAGGGCTTCTGGAGACGCCGATTGACGTTATATTTGAATACTTGGAGATTATAGCTATCAGGGAAACAGAAATGGAGAGGGAGTTCCACAGGCGAGAAGTGCGAGACATGAAGCTATTAGAGTAGAAGAGACAGCTACATTTAAGTTTCGACAGTGAAAGGGTGAGGGAGAGATGCCAGCCTAGTTGAGCGCTTAAATTCATGAAGTCTGGGAACCAGCGAAAGCAGCTCATCGGAGCAGTAATGGTGAAATTATTTATAAAAAAAGACAGAGGGAGGCGACGGCACGTCTGTGTGAGAGCGACTGCAGACGAAATGCCAGATCAGGGCCAATTACATTGCATATCCATCTCTGGATTTTATCAAGGAC
This sequence comes from Acanthosepion pharaonis, assembly GCA_903632075.3. Lineage (NCBI taxonomy): Eukaryota > Metazoa > Mollusca > Cephalopoda > Sepiida > Sepiidae > Acanthosepion > Acanthosepion pharaonis. Next base: position 1,425,965 of record CAHIKZ030005072.1, read on the forward strand.
CTTGAGACAAACAGAAGGGGCTCCAGACCATATATGGCAGCAATACTCCATGCAAGGGCGAATGGTTGATTTGTAGATTTGAAGGATCGACTCCGGCGAGAAAAACTTCCTGGCGCGGCACAGGGAGCCAACTTTCCTAGCAGGGGACGAAGCTATTGACTCAATGTATTCGTTCCATCTCAGATCAGTGGACAATGTGAGACCGAGCAGTCGCAAAGAGGTGCTCTAGTGGAGTTGAGCGTCAGACATTCTAATGGGAGGTAGGGATGGTTTCTCTGGTGAGTAATAGAGAACAGTTTTGTTTTTGAGGCATTAAAGTTAACCAGCCAATACCAACCCCAGTCCAAATGAAAATGATAAAAAAAAAAAATCATTTTTTCCTAAGCAAAATATCGTAAGTGAAATATGTGACTCGAATAGAGAATGAAATTTGAGGCCCTACCATACCGGTTTCAGTATATGTATATCTGTCACGTTGCTTTTTATCAGAACATCACCGTTTCTAATATTTCTAATAAACATTACAGTTCAAAATTTTGAGGGGACCCCTGTTATTTTTTTTTAAATAAGCCCTCAAAATATAGATATTGTGTACTTTAGATAAGAGAAAATTATTATACAAGGGTAGAAAAAAGTGAAATATGATTTTTTTTATTCGAAATTTTATGATGGTAAAAAGATAAAAAAAGTATCTCATGATTAAATTTTGCTCTCGGCAAAATATCTACCCTTATCCTTGATTACTGCATGACATTTCTTTTAGCTATCGTTGTTCTCAAAGTATAGAATCAATTATCACATTTAGATAATTGATTCTATTCTTTTTTACAATGTCTCTAACGGCTCTTTTTCATCTCTTCCGACGCTTCTGTCAAGTTCATCCCATCCTAATTCTGTGGGTGGCTTCAAAAGTTGCCAGTTTAACTGATAAACAAAAAAAACGAAAAAAACAAAACAAAAAAACTTATCACCTTACAAAATTCAAATTTATCACTTTATAAGATATGTTAAAAATAATGGCATTGTATGTTAAATAATGGCTTCATAATCTTTGAGCACTTTACGCTGAAATTCCGATATATATATATATATATATATATATATATATATATATATATATATATATATATATATATATATGTATATTATGAAATTAAGACATTTTATGTTTATATATTCTTTTTATAGATACAAATATTTAAATGTCTTTAAAATAATTGTCGGACTTTGTCCATTTCATAATGTGTGACGCCATTTGTTTACATTTGGATACGCTTTGAGCAAATATTTATGTACGTGAGAGAATCATGAAAGATTGAAGTTTAAAGGCAGTAAATTCGACCTTGCTAATCGAACGCTCTTCTGTGGCCAAATCGGTTAAAGGCTATATGACGGTTCCGTATCGGATAAAGGTTCGATTCCTGTCGGTGGACGAATATTTTCTAGGAAAATTTCTCGGGCATTCAAGCCGGTAAATGTTGTTTAATACCGTTTATTATAAACAGAGCATTTACTTAAATATTTGTTTCTATAAAAAGAATGTATAAACATAAAAATGTCAGAATATATATATATATATATATATATATATATATATATATATATATATATATAGAAAATAGGACAATTATTAACAAGGCTAGAACATGTAAAACTTGGGATGACCCATGCCCTTTATGCCTCCATGAGAAATTGCACATAATTAAGCTTCTAAATAATAATAATCTATTAAACAATAGACACGAGTTAACGGTTTTTTGTAGGCATCATCAGATTTTTGGTTTGAATTATTAGCTAAAAACTAGCATACAATATAATAACGTGTTTAATCCATAGCCCACTCATCAGATTCATAGTTTGAATAATTAACTAAAAACATGCATACAATATAACACACTTCATAATCCATAGCCGAAATAAATAGTTTAAATACCCTAAAAAAAGATAACCCTTTACGAAGTCGTCAAAAAACAGACGTTACGACAGTTTTTTATATGCACAAATCCCTTTCATAAAAAAATAAAATAAAAAAATAAATAAATCTCCATAGACATGCAAACTAGACGAGGGTTAATACATCTTCCGTTTCAAATTTAGACACCCCCACCTTTCCCTGACTTGACATCTACGAAAGTAACTCTATACTGATACTTATTATTAACACCCAACACCCGCCTACCCAACTTAAACAATTCGTCCTAGCTGTTACCATGGAAATTTTGATTTCAATTTTTAAAACACGTAAATTTCAGAAACACGTTATTCCCAAAAAATTTCGCTTGAAGATGGAACAGAGCTTTTTTAACTCAATTTAATTTAAATAATTATATTGAAGTTTTCGGCTCTTGTTTTGAAACATGGGACTTCTTATGTCGCGATTTGGAATCATATTTTTAAATAAATAATTATATATATATATGTGTGTGTGTGTGTGTGTGTGTGTGTGTGTGTGTGTATTGTTTCTCCCTTCTTTTTCTAAAATTAACAAACTTTTCGATATTTATGCTTCTTTATTTATGTCAAATTTTCATAATTGTTCTTGTTTTCTCATGTTTTTCTTTAAACTACGTTTTATATACCGTATGTAAAGTGCGATGATTATCGTACAAACAGTTGTACTTATTGACTACAGTCAATGGATATATAGTTGTGTCAACTCCGAGCCTGGGCCAGCGGTATATATGCTAATTTTATACCTGGTGTATCTGTCCTCATGTATGGCAGTGAATTCTGGTCAAGGTTGAAGAAATCGTGAAGAGCCATGATCGCGCACTCATGGAAGTGGTACAGCTCATCGATGAGGATCATGTTAAAATGCAATGATTTTTTTTCCAACCGAATACACTGTTTTTGTTTACCTAAAATGATATTTCTACTCCTGTTCATTTTTTTTTATTAGCCCGGAGGGGGGGGGAGGTTTTAGTACTCTGAATAAAAACAATAAAAATAATTGTCAACCGGTGACAACTTTCCGGCAAATACTGCAGGCAAGCCGTCCCCAAATGTAACGGTACGGCTGAAGAGGAGGGCCATGTATGCTGTCTAGCGCACGCCCTACATATACCATAGCCAGTCTAGGGAGAAAGGAAACTCCGAATTCAAACCATTTACTGTCTTGTAGGAGTAATATCAAGATCACCGGCGCAAAGTTAACCGGTAAGCCATTGCATTGTTCTGTCTTGAATGTCGCCATGAAGAACAATTGTGAGATGGAGGGGAGTCGTAACCACAGCGGCGGCGCAAATTGTGCTGACTGAATAAATCAATGAATAAATTCACGGGCGTGCAAAACGTTTGAGCCTCTTTAATAAATTCAATAATTTCTTATTTCTATTCTCAAATCGAGAGTGTTTAGTGCTATGCTTTTTCCCAAGCTGGGAGTAAGTAATACAGCTTTCAGGAACACTATTTACATTATTCGGACTATTGTCCTCATCTTTGTCGCCATATTTATTACAACGTTTCGGCCTTTCATTATCTGTCTATATTTATGAGATGAGGTATTATGTACACTATTTACATTATTCGGACTATTGTCCTTATCTTTGTCGCCATATTTATTACAACGTTTCGGCCTTTCAGTATCTGTCTATATTTCTGAGATGAGGTATTATGTACACTATTTACATTATTCGGACTATTGTCCTCATCTTTGTCGCCATATTTATTACAACGTTTCGGCCTTTCAGTATCTGTCTATATTTCTGAGATGAGGTATTATGTACACTACTTACATTATTCCAACTATTGTCCTCATCTTTGTCGCCATATTTATTACAAATTTTTCGGCCGTTGAAATGTCGAACTGAACCCTTTATTTCGCTCACTGGGGTAGAATGTTCTAATTCATATTTCTGAGATGAGATATTATGTACATTATTTACATTATTCGGACAATTGTCCTCATCTTTGTCGCCATATCTATTACAACGTTTCGGCCGTTGTACGCTCCGCCCTTCTTCAGGTACTTGGAATGTCGAACTGAACCCTTTATTTTGTTCACTAGGGTAGACTGTTCTAGTTCCACGTGCCATGTTTTTAATGGATGTCAGTTATCAGTTATCTCCTGTTAATTCCCCTCTCCAAGTTCTCCACTGCCTTAACCGGGTATTGAACTCACACTCTTTGGGTCCTGTGACTGGATCTAACTAATGTCTTTATCCACTGTACCATAAGTCAAGAAGTATCGAAAGGAGAAGGTCGTAATTGCCCACTTGCGCATTGACAATATAAAAATGATACATTCTTTTCCAGAACTAGATATCTTAAGATCGCAATTTTATAATACTGATAAACTGTTTGAGCTTTTGGAGAAGATAAATGTAGATGGTATCCTATCATTTCTAAAAGCAGTCGGCCTCTACAAGAAAAATATAAAACAGGAGAGAATAACAATAAAAACTCTATATATATATATATATATATATATATATATATATATATATATATATATATATATATATATATTTAGTTTATTCAAATTTATGTAATCCGTATGGGTAGACCTGAGGAGGATGATATCAGAGAGCTCATATATATATATATATATATATATATATATATATATATATATATATATATATATGAGATATATAGGAGGAGGATGATATCCAGAGAGCTATATATATATATATATATATATATATATATATATATATATATATATATATATGAAAATATATAGAAAATAGGAAAGAACTGGTTAGGTAAATAATCCAAATTTCTTTAGTATTTGTGTTATTATTTTTCAAAAAATAGTGCTCGATACAAAAGTAAAGCATAAATATAATTATTTATTTAAAATATGATACCAACACGCTACATAAGAGGTCTCATGTTTCAAAACAAGAGCCTAAAACTATAATTATTTTGAAGTTTTAGGCTCTTGTTTTGAAACATGAGACTCTTATGTAACGTGTTGGAATCATATTTTTAAATAAATATATATATATATATATATATATATATATATATAATAAAAAATTTTAAAAATAATAAAATTATAATAATAAAAAAATTAAAAATCTACAAAGCAAGGCTATTGATAAAAAACCCTATTTGCAGAAACTGGATATGCAGAGAATAAACATTGCCCTCAATTCTTTCTTGAAGTAAAGAATAATCCCAGCAATGTAATTGTCTCTTGACAGAAGCCGTCTTTGAAAAAGTGTTAATGAAACTTGATTTACAAATGATTTTCTTACAAAGAATACTTTTTATTCATATGTATTTATATATGTAAAAAAATCTTGTCGGCATTAAATAACTCATTGAGGTTGATATGCCGTAAAACAAAACAAACCAATCCCCCGTCAAAATATCTATGAAACCAGACTGGGGTCTAAACGTTTAAAAATAGGTTTTAATACCAGCAATATATTTTTGTAAAAATATTACCAGCAATTAATTTTTTAAGGAAAATATATTACCAGAAAAAAATATTAGCAGCAGTTTTGAAAAAAAATTACTAGCAATAAAAATCTTCTCGTTATTAAATAACCGATTCAGGTTGGTATGCCGTAAACCAAACCAAACCCGCCAAAAAATATCTATGAAACTAGACTACTGATAAAAGAAAAAAACATTTGCAGGAATAAAACTTGGAACCGTGATATGCAGAGAATAAATATTGCCCGAAATTCTTTATTGAAGTAAAGAATAATCCCAGCAATATAAATGTCTCTTGAGAGAAAACCCCTCTTTGAAAAAGTGTTAATGAAAATTGATTTACAAAGTGATTTTGTTAAAAAGAATACTTATTTTATTCAAATGTATTTATCTATATTAAAAAAAAATAGATAATCTTTGAAGTTGATATGCCATAAAAAAAACACAAACAAACAATGCCTTTCTTGGTATATTTTATAGTCTTTGATTGACAGGAAATAACTTACTTCATTTGCATAAATGTAGTATGGTAGATGACAGAACATCTTAAGCATAGTGATACTAAAAAAATAGTAGGACACTAGTAGAAATTTCTCATCTCAGCTTTTTTTTTTTTTTTTAAATTGATCTTTATTATTACAGAAAGTGCAAAAGTTGAAAATATGGACTTAGTAATTAGTCATACTGCCTTTGGCACAAATGATTGCCTCAAATCGATGTGGCATTGAATAGAACAATGTTAAGATATTCTCGTTAACATTTTCCCCATTCATCTTGGCAGTAATCCAACAGCTCTTGAAGAATGCGTGATTTTCGTTAGAGCAATTGTTTCTTAAGTTCCTACCACAATTCTTCAATTATATTGAGACAAGGACTTCATGGCAGCCAGTATTCCAAAAGTTAACATCTTCATCCACGAGAAACGTTTTTGTTCTACTTGATGCATGACACGATGAAAAATTTCTCCGTCTTCGCAATATGTAATAAGAATGGACTCTAATAAAGTAATATAGTTTTCGCTTTTAAAGTACCCATCAAATTTTACCAATTTTCTTTGATTGTCAATTTTGATGCACCCGCACATCTTGATTCAAGCATCAATTCTTTTTAAATTTGTACTGTATCTTGCTTTACTTGCATTATTTACATTATTCGGCCTGTTATCCTCGTCTTCACTGCCATATTCTCAACGATTAGACCGTTTTACGCTCCGGCCTTCTTCAAGTGATTAGAATTTCGAATCGAACCCTTTATTTTGTCCACCGAGTATTTTGTTCTAGTTCCACGTACCATGACTCTTCCGTATGGCTCAGTCATTTCTCTTTAATTCAACTCTCCAAGTTTTGGTTCATTTGGCCTGGTATTGAATTCATAACTCTTTGGCTCAAGTCACTGGATCAAACCAACTTCTTTATACAGTACTTGAGGACATCTGTGTATGAATTTTTGGGGCTTATAAACCTAATGTCAGAGCAACCATTTTTTTTTACCAGTAGTCATATTGTAATCTTTTCTGTTATTATTATTGCATCTTTACCAGAGTTTATATTGCAATTTTGTTGTTATTTGTTTTTTTCTCTAGCACTCCTCATTACTGGTTCTCATATTCTATTCATTTCTATGCTTGGTCGGCTCAGAAGATTTTTGTGGCCTAGCATATATGCTGATTCTGTCTATTATTTCAACCTCATACCACAGGGGGTGGTAACTAGCTGAAAATGGTCGGAGCGTACAACGGCCGAAAGGTTGGGAATATGGCAATGAAGATGAAGTTAACAGTCCAAATAATGTAAATATTGCAAGTAATCATAATGCCTCATCTCAGAGATATAGACAGATGTTGAAGAATAATTTCAATCATCTGAAGAAGGCCTGAGCGTACAACGGCCGAAAGGTTGGGAATATGGCAATGAAGATGAAGGTAACAGTCAGCATAATATAAATAATGCAATTATCATAATACCTCATCTCAGAGATATAGACAGGTGTCTTGCTTTGTTTACTTCTCCCACTCGTCTTGTATTTTCTCATTTATTAAATAGCATCTCTAGTTTGCATTCATCATTAAAAATTCCCTTTCGCCAATTTCCAGCATCCTATATGAGATGTTCTTTTAGTCACTTCATTCTTCTATTCCGATGTTTTGGTTAATGATATTATTTTTTGTTGCTATACGCCCGTGCAAGCTGTATTTTTTTGCAATTCTATGCCTATTGCGTCAATTTTGAATTGACTTACGAGAAACGTTAACTATTTCATCTCTCTTGATTAACTTTCACAGTCTTCCGGTTTGCTTTAAAACACTTCCGGTAGTAGCAAACATATTGGGGTGGCTAAAGACGCATTCCAAAAGCTAGGCAGAGTCTTACGAGACAGAAAGATTTCTCTTTTAACAAAGAAAATAGAACTGAGCTGCTACATGACGTCTGTCCTCTTTTACGTCAGCGAATGTTGCCCGATTTCCTCAAAGATAAAAGAAGAGTCTCGAGGCAACCGGGGTATGGTCCTACATAAGGATGCTGAGGATACCATGGACCGAACATGTGAGCAACGATGAGGATTTAAAGTGGATTTAAACAAGAATGAAGCTTATACTTAACATCAGGAAGAGGCAGCTGAAATTTCTGGGACGCGTAATGAGAAAAGCGACCTGGAGAATCTGATACACACTGGGCGGATAGAGGGACACATAGACAAGGGAAGGCAACACATGATATACATGGCTGGTTTAAACAAGTGGATGACATATCAGGGTTGTGAGTGGTGGCAGAGGGACAAAACTTACAAGGGTCAGGGGGGGAATGGAGAGATACGATCGCCTACGTCCAGAAAGGACACGGCACATAAAAAGAAAGAAGCATCAAACGCCTTTTCAATAGTTTGAAAACTTTCTGGAAAATCTAGCTGTCCTTTTCCTTTTAAGTCATCTTCCCTGTCACAACCTGCATTTTTCAGTAGATTTTTTAGCGATGGTTTTATTGTAAAAATAGAAGCTAATCTAAAAGTATGATTACGCGCCAAGACGGCTACTACTACGGGGTGTAGTGGTCAATAAACTTGTCCAGCTCGATCAATTACGACTATGTAGTGAGTTCGATCCTCGATGGGCGTTGCACACTTTCGGCGTTGTGCTAGGACAGTTTGGTTCTCAGTATTGGGCTAGACAATTTTACTGATTTAAAAGTCTACCACACGTCCTTACTTTGAATATTACTGCTACATCTGCTCTGTTGCTTCCGGTATATATTTAGATATTCTTGTTAAAATCCAAAGGAGAATCTATGTTGCATATTTATAAGCCTACCATTCGTCTTTGCTTTGAATATTGCTGCCACATCTGGTCTGGTGCATCTTCTATATAGTTAGAGATTCTTCATAAAATCCAAAGAAGAATCTATCTTGCACATTTATAAGTCTACCATTCGTCCTTGCTTTGAATATTGCTACCACATCTGGTCTGTTGCGTCTGCTATATGTATAGAGATTCTTGATACAATCTAAACATGAATCTGCAATGTTATTGGCTTTGCCCTGACATCTTGGCTTCAGTAACTTTCCCACCGCTGTAATGTGTCTTCCCTCTGCCTTTTTCGAAGAGTACTTTCATAGTAATTGTTCTGATGAACTTTACTCTATAGTAGCTAGACTTTATGAATTTAACCGCAATACTAAATTGGCAGCAATTGTTAGATATCGGTTGAGGAAAGACCTTTGCTCTTACTTCGCTGCCTCAATGTGTGAAAGGAAACCGAAACCGGTGATAGCAAAAACAGAAAGAGCGTCTGTTGGCTAAAAAAGCAGGACACATTGGTGTCCTGAGCCTAGAATAAACAGGGCGCACAGGTGTTCTGAGCGGAAGGAAATGCGTGCTTGCATGGACGCATGCCGGGAGAGGCGTGGCCATAAGAAATTGCGTAAAGAATTTCTGGAAGAAGGCGTAACTACGTGAATTTGAATAGGTGTCTAAATGTTATTTAACCTGTCCTATGCTTGATTTGGGAGAGAGACTAGCTAGATGTTCACCGAAGATTTCTCTCCGTCAATTCCTGTGGGCGCAATCCTAAATTCTTTGATTCTTCCTCATTCTACCCTTTCTCCTTAACTCGAACCATAAAAATATATATATATATATATATATATATATATATATGTGTGTGTGTGTGTGTGTGTGTGTGTGTGTGTGTGTGTGTGTGTGTGTGTGTGTTACATCATTTGAGCACCGCAGCAATATACTACAAAGTTTCCTTTTACAGTTGAAATGGCTTGATATAACCGTTACATCTATGCTAACAGTTTTTTTTCTCGTACTTCACGCTGGTGGAACTCACTTCCGGTTTTTTCCTTCCCAGTCAACTTTGATCCTTCAAAATGTCATTGCAATACCAATCGTTTCTGTCTGCTTAATTCAACTTCTTTTATTGTTCTCTATCCTTAATAGCGTTTTTTCCCTGACATTCTCTAACATTCAATAGTCTTCTCCGTCTTAGTGGCTTTACTGCCTTTGCTGGAAATGAAATGTTTAAACAAATTTGCATTTCTTCCCAATAGCTGTAAATTCCGATTTATCTTAAATAGAATATTTCTCGTTGAGCCACTTCCACAGGTTCACTTTTCAGTCACATCTTTTAGATTATTTTTTAGAATAACAAAGAATGGCGTCAGGTTACACGACTAAAATATAATTTTGATTAATGATTCGAAAAATAAATTTTTAGAATCCAATGAATTATAATTTGATTTAATTTTTAGCAATCTGTATCAAATCATTTTAGCAATTCTGAGGGATCATTTTGTTGTTTTATAATTTAAATTTCTTTTTTTGTTTTAAAATTTAAATTTCTTTCTCGGAAAGCCAATAAACGTAGATGATGGAAAAGAGAGCGGACGGTTGAATTTTTTCTAAAATTAATCACCGGGGTGCCTACGTTTATTACAGAACCGAAAGTATATCATAGTAGTTGGACGATCACGAATAAAAGATGAATAATTATATTAGGCGAAGCAATTCAATCATTTTGCTTCGTGTCCTTGAAACCCGACAGAAAAAAATTTCGCCCTAATGGTGTCTTCTCGCTATTTATTTAGATTAGTTTCATCAGACAATTAAATGGATGTAGTGAACTCTCACGCGTAGCTTAAATGTGGTGCAAGGCCTCAGAGATTGAGCACCCAGTAATAACAGAACATAGTCAGTGATGTGTAATGCGTGATACAAGCTTAGGCGATCGTGTATCTTTCGATACATGACTGACAAAGCAGATTTTTCCCGCAGCAGGTTGCCATTTCTTTCTGCGGTAGACAAGTTTTTTTGAAAAAAAAAAAATATCAATGAAAATCTTGTCGGTATTAAATAACCCACTGAGGTGTTGATATCCCGTAAAACAAACCAAATTAAACGAAACCAAATTGTTGTAGCATGATTCAAGTCGCTCTAACAATCTAATCAGACAAGATCAATCAAGGGTCAAGATCGCCTTCTGATTGTCGTGTCACATATCCCAAACACTATTTACATTATTCGGAGTGCTATCCTCATCTTCATTGCCATATTCACAACGTTTCGGCCGATCTACGCTCCGGCCTTCTTCAGTCGATTGAAATTTCTAACTGTAGGTTGCTCTCGTTCCACGTGACATGCCTCTTCCGGATGTCTCAATTATTTCCCTTTAACTCAACACTCCAAGTTTTGGTTCACCACTGCTGTGGCCTGGTATTGAACTCACAACTCCTTGGGTCTAGTCACTGGTTCTAACCAACGTCTTTATCCACTGCGCCATGTGTCCTTGAGGTGAACGAAATAAATGGTTCGGTTCAAAATTCCAATCACCTGAAGAAACCCGGAGTGTACAACGGCCGAAACGTTGTGAATACGGCCGAATGTCCGAATAATGTAAATAATGCAAGTAATAATACCTCATCACGGATATATAGACAGATATTGAAGAAAAATTCCAATCACCGGAAGAAGTCCAGAGCGAACAACGGTCGAAACGTTGTGAATATGGCAGTGAAGATGAGAATAATAGTTCAAATAATGTAAATAATGCAAGTAATCATAATACCTCAGTACAGAGACATAGATAGATATTGATGAAAAATTTCAATCACCTGAATAAGGCCGGAGCGTACAACAGCCGAAACGATGTGAATATGGCAATGAAGATGAGGATAACAGTCTGAGTAATTTAAATAATGCAAGTAATCATAATACCTCATCTCAGAGATATAGACAGATATTGAAGAAAAATTCCAATCACCTGAAGAAGGCCTGAGTGTACAACGGTCGAAACGTTGTGTATATAGCAATGAAGATAACAGTCCGAATAATGTAAATAATGCAAGTAATCATAACACGTCATCACAGAGATATAGATAGATATTGAGGAAAAATTTCAATCACCTGAAGAAGGCCGGAACGTACAAAGACCGAAACGTTGTGAATATGGCAATGAAGATGAGGATAACAGTCCGAATAATGTAAATAATGCAAGTAATCATATTACGTCATCTCAGAGACATAGACATGTACTGAAGATGGCCGGAGAGTACAAACACCGAAACGTTGTGAATATGGCAATGAAGATGAGGATAACAGTCCGAATAATGTAAATAATGCATGTAATCATCATAACTCATCTCAGGGTCATCGGATATTTAAATTTTATTTTTTATAATGATGTTCATCCTTTACAAGGCCCAAGAGCCACCCGTGGCAGAGAGTTACAAATTAAAGAGGTACCACGAAAACGAGTTCCACTAATACGCAAGGCCCTAACGGAACGTAAAGAGACGGAAAAGACTTAAACGAAAACTGGAAACCTAGTCTTAAACAAGAGACATAAACCTGTAGTCCTGTTGCAAAAAATACCGGTGAGGCTCATAAACAGGGCAGTAGGCAATATTCTCCTACTGAGTGGGAAAAAAAAACAACGTAAATAAATAGTAAATAAAAATTCAGTGTTTTAAGCGGAGACATTAGACGTATGGCGTCGAAGTCGACTTTAAAAGGAACCGGAAACCCAAGCCTAAAGCGGAAACAAGGAATAAACGTCCTGTTTAAAATGGCGGAACCATACATTCTGTATTCTTACAGTTGCTTGTTTAGTCCTTTCTTCTACTGACGCCTTTTCCTAGGTAAGGCGATAAACTACATCCGACAGCAAGGCCTTTGATCAGAAGGTTACGAGCAGGTTGGAAACACCGCTTAATTGCTGGTGTTCCCAGGTCCACCCTGACTTGAGGTGGTAGCACATGTCAATGTCCCAGCTATGGGCAAATTATTATCCCCGATCAAAAAAAAAAAAAACGAGGCAAGACATTATCCCAGCTATAGGCAAATAGTTAGCACCCCACACACAAACAACAACAAAAAAAAAACGGGTCAAAACACTATGAAAGTATAAAAATAGGTTTTAATATCAGCAATACAATTTTAATGTTGATTCTGAGGATATGAATATGTGAGCAACGAAGAGGTTTTAGAGAAAATGGTAAAAAAAAGGGTAACTTATACATACCATCAGGCAGATCTTTGATTTATTTTACTATTTAATTTTGACCTCGCCATCTCTAGCCTCCCATTTCTTTCCCACAGGCGGGATGTGGCAAACCTCTCGCTGGTCTTTCCATGGAAAGTGATTGGACGAACTAGATTCACTGGTCCCGCAAAATCAAACCTTCACGACAAGAACACGCCATGCCACTTACATAGTAGCAAGCCAGCCACATTCCCTCCATATTCCATCGGTGAGATGTTCCACTCTAGCCGCTTTTTCTAGCGAACTACTGCCTTGCGGAACCGACTCCCAACCAAATGTTTCCGTTTTTGCAAACCTGTCTTACTATCTTTGGTATTATTTAATTAATTTTTTATTTACTCTTATCGTTTCTTACGCCCCACTTCCTCCGACTTTCGTATCACTTTCGTTTCATTCACATTGCGTTGAGAATTGATCACCTTTCAGTATTATCATTCGCTATGAAGGACGCAAAATTACCCGAGCAAACGGCTCAGGTGTTTCATCTTAATTGAGTAGACAGCTTAAAAAATATTTGAGTCGATGTGGATTTTGGATTGCGTTTGGAATTCAGTCGCATATCGCACTTCATGCTATGAGCTATGACAAATTTTCAATATCTTCCCCAGCGATTCGTAGATGTGCAGATTGTGTAATGAAAAAACATCTTCGATTGAGAAATCAGAGAGCAGGGTTCGAATTCCAGACTGGTTTGTTACTTACATGAAAAAAAACGATTGAAAGTTATGAATTCGTCTTCTCCCCCAGCTATGGGTTAAATAGTAGTCACTCTCACGTGGACATATTTGTCACAACGTTTCGGCCGTTGTACGCTCCGGCCTTCTTCAGGTGGTTGGAATTTCGAACTGAACCCTTTATTTCGATCACTGGGGTAGACTGTTCTAGTTCATATGCCATGTTTGATGGATGTGAGTTATCAGTTATCTCCTGCTAATTTTCCCTCTGAAAGTTCTCCACTGCCTTAACCAGGTATTGAACTCACCTTCTTTGGGTCTGTCACTGGATCTAACCAACGCCTTTATCCACTGTGCCATGTGTCCTTGAGGAATTAGCAGGAGATAACTGATAACTGACATCCATCAAACATGGCACGTGGAACTAGAACTGTCTACCCCAGTGATCGAAATAAGGGTTCAGTTCGAAATTCCAACCACCCGAAGAAGGCCGGAGCGTACAATGGCCGAAGCTTTGTGACAAATATGGCGACAAAGATGAGTACAATAGTCCGACTAATGTAAATACTGTATATTGACTGCCAAAGACGAAATAACTGTTGGAGTTTTTGGGTGCTCTGGTGTACTAGTGTGCCAGCGAAAATGAGCTGACTCATTTTATAGTTCACCAATAGAGGGGTTAACCAATCAGAAGGCTCAAAATATTCAATGCGATGTGTATAAAGGCGGCCATGTTTTTCCCGAATATGCACTGCCAGCCTTTGATAACCCGGACGAGGCTCCACCGAAGGGCAGAGTGATATTTATACGCGTTCGAAGAGGGAATATTTTTGGCCGAGCCTACGGGCTCGGAGATCCCACGTTAATCCTGGCCTTGTGCCACATGTAACCCTCGTGGCGGAGTGGCTAAATATCAATGCCGGCCTTTGATAAGCGGACGAGGCTCCACCGAAGAGCAGAGTCTCGTTCGGGGAGGTTGACTGTCCCAGAACCCATTTATACGCGTTCGAATAGGGAATATTTTTGGCCGAGCCTACGGGCTCGGAGATCCCACGTTAATCTCGGCCTTGTGCCACATGTAACCCTCGTCGCGGGGTGGCTCAATATCAATGCCGGACTTTGATAACCCGGACGAGGCTCCACCGAAGAGCAGAGTCTCGTTCGGGGAGGTTGACTGCCCCAGAACCAATTTATACGCGTTCGAATAGGGAATATTTTTGATCGAGCCTACGGGCTCGGAGATCCCACGTTAATCCCGGCCTTGTGCCACATGTAACCCTCGTGGGGGTGGTGGCTAAATATCACTGCCAGTCTTTGATATCGAAGACTGATGAATTACGGAACAGCTGCTGGTGGTATTGGCGATATAGTCAGATTCACTAGAGTGTCTGACTCGTGAGTGTTAATCTTTAACGTTGTTTCATTGAACAGATTACGTACTGCGCTGTATTCTATATTCATAGACTATGGTGAAGATGGTCAACAATAACTCCTAGCTGGCGGGTTTTTATTATAACGCCTTCGACGAGTTATCTCGTACCGTGTACGAGATATCTCGTTTTTGATATTTTTTGAGGAATTTCCATGTGCGGGCGCCAACAACAATTTTTTTGTAGTGATTCATTTAGTGTGAAAACAATTTAAAAATTTAGTTGAAAGTATAAATCAATTCATAAAAACTTAAACTAAAAATTGGCTATTATAAATTTGACATTTGAAGTCAAATTACCTAACTGACCGCTAGAGGTCAACGTGTTAATAGATCGGTTTAAAATATGGAATAAACAGCAACAAAAAATGAATCATATTTTTTAATATTCGTTAATTAATATTTCTTTTCAAGCTTACATTTAATTCCTTATCTATCAACGAAGCTCCTATGGCACCTCGGTGGTTGGTAATGGCTAACGAGCTAGTCCGCTTCGCTATTGCTACTGACGTGATTTCGATCCTCAACAAGTCACTCATTCTTGTATCCTTTATTAAACAAATTTTGTAACAATTATTTTCTGTGTTCTTTCATCGTGTGCCTCTCAGGTCTTAGGCGATCAAGGCTCTCCACAATTTCCAGTCCCTTGTAACTCTTAATAAATTTTCTTTTTCTTATCCCTCTTAAACCCTATTCCGCTATTAATTTACTCAAACGCGTTCTACTTTTTCTTAATTGTGCTGTGTCAATTCAGAACGTTGGCGATCATGGCTCTTCACAACTTCCTGTCATTTGTAGCTTTTAATAAATTTTCTTTCTGTTATCCCTCTCAAACCCTGTTCCGTTATTCATTTACTCAAGCGCCTTCTGTTTTATCTTCATTGTGCCGTGTCACTTCTAACGTTAGCGATCATAGCTCTCCACAATTTCCAGTCATTTGTATCTCTTCATAAATTTTCTTTTTGTTATCCCTCTTAAACCCTGTTCCGTTATTCATTTACTCAAGCGCCTTCTACTTTTTCTTCATTGTACCGTGTCAATTCAGAACGTTGGCGATCATGGCTCTCCACAATTTCCTGTCATTTGTAGCTCTTCATAAATTTTCTTTTTGTTATCCCTCTCAAACCCTGTTCCTTTATTCATTTACTCAAGCTCCTTATGTATGTTTATGTTGCTTGCCTCTCTCTATCTTGCCTTCAATCGGTCCTGTAAGTATCAGATTTTCCAAAGCCTCACTCTCATTCTTGTATCGTTTAATAAAATTGTTTTGTCACAATTGTTGTCAGGTTTTACTATGACGCCAACCACGAGTTATCTCATCGCAACAACAAGTTTAATCGTGCTGATACTTTTAGTGTGAAAACAATGTCTAGACTTCAGTCGAAGCTATAAAACAACTCATAAAGATTTTTATTGCCAAAGTTGGCTGTTATTACGTTTTCGTTTGAAGTCAGCTTTCGTAATTGACCTCTAGCAGTCAACGTGTTAACAGAAGACAGGAAAAAAAAATGCGACATCAAAATCCGAACGTGCAAATAGGAAGATATTCCTTCGGAAAGCTAAACGAAATATTATAAAACAGAAAAATTTCGTTAAAAGCAAGAAGCGGGTTGAACTGCTACGTAATAGCAATCCTTCAATAGGGTAATGATTGCTGGGCAATTTCCACATAGGCGGTGAGGAGACTTGAAAGAGATGTAGTTCTACAAATGACAAATTCATGGTCAGAACGATGAGGAAGTTTTTATTATTGAACATTTGAAAAGAAAAAAAATTGAAACTTGTATGGAGCGCAGCAGAAATACCTCCCGTATATGCCTCCTAGAAATACCTCCTGCATCAGACGTCATGAGTTCCAGCGCCCTACGAGGCTGGCATCCCGCTCTCACCCCTTCACTGTCAAAACTCCTAAATGTAGCCGTCTCTTCACTCTAATAGCTTCATGTATCGCACCTCCGCCTGGAACCCTTCCCTTCTCCTGTTTCCCTGTGAGCTATAATCTCCAGCTATTCAAGTGCAATGTCAATCGACATCTCCATTTGCCTTGATCTATCCACTACCCTCATCCTTTCTTCTATCACTCCTACCTGATCTTGCTCTAAATTTTTCTGTAACCCCTTGCGTCCTAGTGGCTTTCCGCCTTGCTTGGGGTGAAACGCTTAAAAAAAAATATATATATACCTCCTAGAAATACCTCCCGTATATATCTCCTAGAAATACCTCCCGCATATACATTCTAGAAATACCTCCCGCATATACCTTCTAGAAATACCTCCCGCATATACCTTCTAGAAATACCTCCTGCATATACCTTCTAGAAATACGTCCTTCATATACATCCTAGAAATACCTCTTGCATATACATCCTAGAAATACCTCTCACATATATCTCCTAGAAATACCTCCCGCATATGCCTCCTAGAAATACCTCCCGCATATGCCTCCTAGAAATACCTCCCGCATATACCTTCTAGAAATACCACCCGCATATACCTTCTAGAAATACCTCCTTCATATACATCCTAGAAATACCTCCCGCATATGCCTCCTAGAAATACCTCCCTCATATACCTCCTAGAAATACCTCCCGCATATACCTCCCAGTTTGTTACACGTATCCTATACAAGAGCTTTGCGGATGTTGAAGTCTTTTTGGGAGTCTATTATGTGAGATTCAAAATAGCTGAATTCCTCAAGTCTTTTGATGGATGTATTATTGAGTGACTTCAACTCGGATGCTCAGGCGAGGACGTTATCTCTTCGTCTTGAAAAAAAAAACGACTGGATGGAATATATACAAATCTACTGAGAAAAATCCAGAACATCAATTGGAGATTCCATGCAACGCTGAACACAATTTACGGAGAACTGAGAGCAATCTATCGTAAGCTCAAACAAAAAACAATTACAGTTTGCCAGCCACTGCTACCGAGCGGACAGGGAAATCGTCACATCTTTACTCATATGGCATCCTTCTGGAAGCCGAGAAGGGAACTTCATGGGCAAAAGGTTATTCTTTCAAACTGGTGGGCACGCCAAAGAATAATCCACTTTGAATTCTTACCACCTAATGCAACAATTAATGCTCAATTATACTGTCAGCAATTAGAGCGTTTGAACCAAGCTTTGAGGAAAAAAGACCTGCTCTAGTGAATTGAAAAAGAGGTGATGTTTCATCAGGACAATGCGCGACCCAATAGCAAGAATCACGTCACAAAAAGATCGAAGAACTTGGTTGGGAGAAAATTCCTCATCCACCTTATTCTCCCTGATCTTGCTCCTTCAGACTACCATTTGTTCTGTAGCTTAAAAAAACATTTGGAAAAAACAGCTTTTTGTAACACAGGAAGGGTTAAAACTGACATTTGTGAGTTCTTCGAATCAAAGCCAAAAGAATTTTACAGTAATGGAATTAGTAAGCTTGTTAATAGATGGAAGGAAGTCATAGATAATCAGGGAAAATACATTGTTGATAGAATCTGTAATTAAATGTAAAATTTGGTCACTTGTTTTCTTTATTAAAACTTCGGACAGAACTTATGGGATGACCTGATAGATCTGTTGAAAGGCTTTCATTTCAGTTAGCTACATGAATTCTTTCAGATAACTGACAGTAACCTAGAATACATTTCTTTACGTATGGATCGAGTATCAAGCCAATTCCTTTTTCAACCTGGAAAGAAACGTGGAACTAAGAGTAAACTGCAATCTAATATTTAAAAATGTGGAGAAAAATATGAGATATATGGCAAAAAAAAATGGACGGAAGTCATAGATAATCAGGGAAAATAGATTGTTGATTGAATCTGTAATTAAATGTAACATTTGGTCATTTGTTTTCTTTATTCAAAATTCAGACAGAACTTATGGGATGACCTGATAATTTGAAAAAAAATCCAGAACGTAAGTTGGAAATCTGATGCAACGCTTAACACAATTAAGGAGAACTGAGATCACTCTCTCTTTAAGCTCAAACAAAAAACGATTACAGTTTGCTGGCCACTGCCACCGAGTGGACAGGGAAATCGTCTCATCTTTACTCATATGGGATCCTTCTGGAAGTGTTTTCTCACGAAAATTGTCTTTCCCAGATACCAGAGCTCGGGACTCAGGATTGGCCATGTAGATCTGGGGACAGAAATACAGGACCAAACAGTGTGGAAAGGGATTGTTAATGGAATTGCGACCAGCCATAGGGAGGTCGAAGAATGATGATGATGATGATGATGATGATGATGATGATGATGATGATGATGGTGATGATGGTGAGTGTTCAGATGAACTAAACTCCTTAGTTCCAACAGTGCTGACCTTCATGTCTAAGACCAGTCATACCTCACACATTGTCTCGAACCGTCCTCATTCCCTTTGTATCCCCCTGGTGAGATCGAAGTTCTACTCAAGCAGCTTCTTCCCACGAACCGTTGCCTTGTGGAACCGACTCCCAGTACCCTGCTTCCCTGATCGCTACAATTTTAACCTGTTCAAGTCTAGGGTTAATTGTTATCTTCCGCACATAACCACATCATCCGTACCTCTTTACTTTGTAACCCTTTACCACTAGTGTCCACCGAGCATTGTACAGGGTAAACACCAGAAATCTACTATCTATATTTCTCATGTTGTCTGTCTGTGGGTCTGTCGTGGGCGTTGTTACCTCGCCCAGGCCGCATTTCTCACCCGATTTCGATGCGGTTTCCAACACAAGTTTGCAAATGGCTGCCGTAAGGACATGACGGAGCCCGATTTTTGAGTTCGGAATCAGGTTCCGAAAAAATCGAAAAAATTCTGCTTACAGAAGGAATGATCGCATTTCAACCAAATTTGACTACCTCTTCGAGTCTACCATTAGAAGTGTTGTCCAGAAGTTTCATGACCACGGACCCAAAAACAGCGCGGAAAATGAACCGCATGTCGGTTTTTAGCGAAAACCGAGCGGATTTATGAAGAGGCCATTGGGAGTCATCATGTGAAGTTTCAACTCTGAGCACCCCCACAAACAGAGTGCAAATCGACAATCGGTCAACCCTTAAAAATGTTTTTTTCCGGTTTTTTAAAGCTGATCGTATTGTGTTTATTTTATTTAGTTCTTTTTTCGATTTAATGTTTAGTATAGAGTTTAGAAAAAGTTGGCAGTGTGATATAGGCAAGAAGTAAGGCATGTAACAACATCAGCACGGCAAAGGGCACTCCTCTAAAGGCAAGGAAGGGCAAAAATAGTTGAAGTCAAGTGATAGCGATTGCTTTATTAGTCGTACTATTTTTTGAATCAAACACGGGCAACGCCAGCCATGCTACTAGTATTATATATATATATATATATATATATATATATATATATATATTAAATTAACTGATTTAAAATATGTCTTTTTAGCTACACAGTAATAACCATGCTTCAAAAATGAATGCTAAAAACTTTTAATTTAATTATATAATTAAATTTAAAGTTTTAGCTTACATTTTTGAAACATGATTAATACTGTGTCGTGAAAAAACGTATTTTAAATCAGTTAATTTATATTATTTATGCTCTGTAAATTTACATTGAGCACTGTTTTGTAATAAGAACACTGAATTATATATCTTACTTTTTTTTGTTTTTAATAAAACACACGCACACACACACACACACACATATATATATATATATATAATAATAAAATGGCTCAAACACTAATAGTCCATGGTTATAATTTATTATATATATATATATATATATATATATATATATATATATATATATATATATATATATATATAATAAAAAATAGCTCAAACACTAATAGTCCATGGTTATAATTTATTACACTGGAATCGTAATCACCATCACATGTTTATATTATATATATATGTTTATATTATATATATATATTTATTTATATATATATATATATATATATATATATATATATATATATATATATATATATATATATATATATATATATTGACCACTAATATAATCAATATATATATATATATATATATATATATAATTTTATGGATTATATGATTTTTTTATAAAAACTACGAGCTGGATAGGAAAAGGCTTTAATCCATTTATTCTTACCTCAGCTATTTGTTAACTAGTAGGGCAGACTGGAATCTCTAGCCGTGATCGGCAAAATGTATTAGAGAAGGACAAGTATGAATTTAAAAAAACGAAAACTGTGTCCCTAGTAAGCCACATAATAGAACAGTAACTATGTTCAGCTGAGTGTAGATGAAGTTTAAACCACAGATTGGTTCTTTGGATATTCAAAGAACACAAACTGGTCTTAGCTGATGGATTGGAAACGAGTAGTCATACTGTAGATGAGAAGCCGCGCCAATTTACAATGCGCATTCATATCGAAACAGCTTTGTTAGTGATTTCCCTCATTTTCATAGCCTGCGAAGTTGGTCAATTTGCTTGTCGACTATATAATTAGGGTACTCATTACTGATAAGTGTTTCATTTATATTATTTAATTCTTTAAGGAAAATCTTAAATGAAGAACTGAG
>CAHIKZ030005072.1:1450000-1510000 GCA_903632075.3 Acanthosepion pharaonis
TATCTCAAATCCTCCTAATTTCTATCATATATATATATATATATATATATATATATATATATATATATATATATATATATATATATATGTTCAAAACCGATGTCCAAGATCACATTTAAAATATCGCTTTTCCCATGTACTTTAGCATTGATGACAGTTTAACTATGTAGAAATCGATCTTCAGATGCTTCGACAAACATCTGACGATCGATTTTCACAATTTCAAAAATAACTTCCAGAGGGAGTCGTGCACCGTCTCATGGAGCCAATTCTTCCCTTTGACAAGAGACAGTAATAATATCAGAAGGTTTTCAAACGATCTAAGCTCTTTTCTCGTTATGAGAAATAGGTCTAAATGTTGTTCCGGGAAAACATAATAATAATCAAATAAGATATTTAATCATCTAAACGACCCTGCATCAAGTCAGAACATATTGATATAATTAGAGCCACCATTATAGTTTGCATCTATGTGCTGATTCCCTTCAGGACGTTCGGATCACTGGCTCTTCACAGCTTCCTATCATTTGTTGGGCTAAGCAATGCTGTTTTCATACTAACACTACCAGATTAAAACAACTTATTACATAGGTTCCGGGATCTGCTTTTAAATTCTACACGCCATTTTTTTCATTATGTGGGTTAGAAATTGAAAAACTCTTTCATAGTTATCTTAAAACATCACCTTTAATAACATGCTCTGCCCATGGTATTGTCAGTAATTCATTGTGGAACCAGAATTCTACTTCATTTGTGAGGTGATTATCCAACATTCAAAGCCATATAGGAATTCATATATTACACTACAGTCCAGTAATTCTTTTCTTTCTAAGGGCATGTCCAGAACCATTCTCTGTTGTTTTAAGCCCGTCCTTCATCTATAAGGGTATGTAAAAGATAATAAACGCTTTCGCGACAATATATCTGTTATGAGTGGGAACATTTTTGATTTCACATTGTACATAGCCACCCAACAATCTATTCTTTGTTTCTAAGGGCACTCGTCAGTAGAACCACATCTCTGTCACTTCAAGTCTCTTCTTCATCTGTGAGGAAATTGTCCAGCATTCACTGCCATATAGGAGATTAGATATTACATAGCCACCCAACAATCTATTCTTTGTTTCTAAGGGCACTCGTCAGTAGAACCACATCTCTGTCGCTTTCAGTCTCTTCTTCATCTCTGAGGAGATTGTCCAGCATTCACTGCCATATAGGAGATTAGATATTACATAGCCACCCAACAATCTATTCTTTGTTTCTAAGGGCACTCGTCAGTACAACCACATCTCTGTCGCTTCCAGTCTCTTCTTCATCTGTGAGGAGATTGTCCAGCATTCACTGCCATATAGGAGATTAGATATTACATAGCCGTCCAACACTCTTTTCTTTCTTTCTAAGGACACTCGTCAGTAGAACTACATCTCTGTCGCTTCAAGTCTCTTCTTCATCTGTGAGGAGATTGTCCAGCATTCACTGCCATATAGGAGATTAGATATTACATAGACGTCCAACACTCTTTTCTTTGTTTCTAAGGACACTCGTCAGTAGAACCACATCTCTGTCGATTCAAGTCTCTTCTTCATCTTTGAGAAGATTGTATAGCATTCACATCCATGTAATTGTACAGATACTAGAGACAGAAGATCGGTTACCTTTCAATAAGAGATGCCCGGTATCCCGAGTGTTATGAGTGGCCATCATAGCTTCTAAGTTACAAGTTAAATTCGTTTGGGTGCTAGAAAATGTCAGGTGATTGTAAGGATTCTTTAACTTCCAGTTTCTCTAAACTTTGAGGAAAACAAAAGACACTGGCAAAAATATGGTTTCTTTTCTTCTCGTAGGAGACGTGACTGAAGAAATAAAAAGGATGCTATGTAATAAGTTACTTTCCTTAAACCTCCCCCAGAATACAGTCTCACGTAACTTGATTATATATATATATATATATATATATATATATATATATATATATATATATATATATAATAAGCAATAATATCCCAAATACCCTCATATGGGAAATAGCCTATTTCGGTAGACGTAGATTTCAGTTGTCTGTCTTATCAACCGCTGTGTGGTTTGAGTTCGTGTCAGAAATAGAAATTTAACTGTGAAAGCTAAAATAAAACACCATTCGACAAACTAATACAGAATCTATCCATTTCAATGTTTAATTTTAAAATTAAACCCGGTTATTAACTTAATGACATTAATTTTGGGTTATATGAAGAATAAAATATAAAAAAGCGGTTAAAAATAATAAATTCTGTATTATTTTTTCGACTGTTTTTTTTTTCTTTTAGCTTTCACAGAAAGATATATATTCAATATCAATATAAAAGAGAACATAGAAGTCAACACTTAGAGGCGACAGTCTGTTTCATGCTAGATGCAATCGTCAGGCCATACACACACACACACACATACATACACATATATATATATATATATATATATATATATATATATATATATATATATTTATGCTCAATATCCGGTAAAGAATAATATATATATATATATAAACACCTCCACATACATATATATTTATATATATATATATATATATATATATATATATATATATATATATAGACCCCCATATATATATATATATATATATATATATATATATATGCTCAATATCCAGTAAAGAATAATATATATATATATATATATATATATATATATATATATATATATAGACACCCACACCCACACACACATATATATATTTATATATATATATATATATATATATATATATATATTTATGCTCAATATCCAGTAAAAAGAATAATATATATATATATAGAGACCCCACACACACACACACATATATATATATATATATATATATATATATATATATATATATATATATATATTTATGCTCAATATCCGGTAAAGAATAATATATATATATATATATATATATATATATATATATATATATATATAGACCCCACACACATATATATATATATATATATATATATATATAGATAGATAGATAGATAAGATTTATGATTTAAGAAACAGTAGATATTTTTTGTATATAGTGCTCAATATTAAAATAATATTAAAACTAGAGCATTAATGACATTATACGAAAAAGATTGCTTAACTTTTTAAATATTATTTTATCCCGGCATCGATGTTGCTTGGTCTTCTGAAGACTTGAAATTATCCCAAGAATCATCGATGCCAGTATAAAATTGATATTTGTAAGGTAATTAATCTTTCCATATATATATATATATATATATATATAATTTGTACTCACTAATCCCTTTTATACAGAATGATCAAGCGATGGTTGGTAATGAACGATAATACTTAGAACAAGAACAACACATATAAGATTCACCAGAGTAGAAGTAATGAACTGCTAGAAATGAGTCATGTGAATTCCACAATTAATATGCAACTGCCGGATATCTACCAACCGCCCCACGCGTTCAGATGTGGCACAAGGCCGAATTTAATGTGGGGTATCTGAGCCGGTAGGCTCGGCCAAAAATTCCTCGTAGACACCGTATAAAATAGGGTGAGGTAGCTGTTTCCCGAAACGAGCCTCTGCCACTCGATATAGCCTCCTCTGGGAATCTTCTCTGCCCGGAGTCAGAGTGTTTGAGTAGCACAACTGGAGACGAATCTCTAACTGCAGGATATCTACCAACTGTCCCACGCGGTCAGATGTGGCACGAGGCCGAATTTAATGTGGGGTATCCGAGCAGGTAGGCTCAGCTAAAAATTCACCGTAATCCCGGTATAAAACGCGGTTGGATAGCTGCTTCCCCAGATGAAACTCTGCCCTTAGTTGAGGCAAGCTTGAAGCGCACTTAGCGTTACCTAAAGCAGCTCTTATGTTAAGGGGGAGAAACACACTAACGATGTACGGCAGAGAATGCATTTTATAACTCTGCATGCTGTTATTCTTTTATTATCCCACTTCTTTTTGCTTAGGTCTGCATTGTATGGACGCACTGACAATTAAACAAATCCACCTTCCCACGTATTGGTTTTGTCTTGCAACTGAATATGGTTACGTGTTCGACATGTAAGTACGAATGCGGCTATGGTGAGATTTAAGTGATAAGGGAGCATCTGGTGAGCAAGACAAGCTTTAATGAAATGTCTTAGTAATGGCAAATGGATACTACGACGATCTTTAAATAAACCGGGGTCAAAAATGAAGAAACCTTACGATGCAGCTGACATAAAGATGTGTACATTGAGTTTAAACGTGACCGACCATGGTCTATAGGACTTCTACGTAGGTAATAATTTTAGCTTTGTTTGTTGGAGAGTAAACGTAAATGTTATCCTTACTCCCGACTCGGAAAGGTGCATGGGCGAAACACTGATCACCTAATTGCAGACACGCGACGCTGAGCGTCTGTCCTTGCGATTTGGCCATTGTCGTTGAGCCGTGTTCACCGTACCCCAGGGCTTCCTGAAGCTCTGGCAGAATTGAAACTCGGACAGTTATGATAGGAGGCAAACAGGCCTCGGTGACGAAGAGGTAACGAATTAAACTCGATATAGCGTCGATCTATCACATATTTCGAGTTTCTCTTTACCCATAGGACTGTGCCTCCCCGAGCTACGGCTACACCCCGCAAGCCGCTCAGTCCAGTGCATTAAAAGCTGGTTCAAGCAAGGATATACAAGTGATAGAAATTATCAGGAGGATTTGAGATAATCATAATTAACTCATTCATCGAATCTAGAAGAAACCTCAACAGAATGCAGAAAGCACTTGGCGGCCGTTTCGTCCTATTTTTGGGACTCATGACAAGTACTCATTCACTACCGAGAATTGAAACCCGAAAAATTACGATAGGAGGCAAACGCCATACCAACTGTACCAACGGACCTCTCTCTCTCTCTCTCCTCTCTCTCTCTCTCTCTCTCTCTATATATATATATATATATATATATATATATATATATATATATATATATATATATGTGTGTGTGTGTGTGTGTGAAAGGCTCTGGATCATCAGACTTTAATTCCAAAGGTTAAAATGAAAAGAAATTTAAACATTTTTGACGGGCCGTATTAAGCATATGTAAATTAACGAAGTGAGGAAGTGAGTGGGGAGAGATGACATGAATGAGTTAGATGTACCATTTCAATTCTTTATTCTGAATTTACATTGAGCTCTATGGATATCATCCTCCATGGATCTACCCATACGGATTACCTAGTTTTGCATAAAATATATATACTGTGTAACCCGGATATAAGAGAAACCCGGATATAAGAGAGATTTCTCTGGTTCCAAATTAGAGCCTGTGTTAATGTATATAAACCAAACCCGGATATAAGAGACATCTTCTCCGTCCCGACAACTCTCTTATATCCGGGTTACACTGTATATATATATTTGGGCATCCTTGTGAGTGAAATTCGGTGTTGAACAAATACAAATGTGCCTGAACAGACTTATGCAACAGGGTTTAGTTTAGCTTAGACATATAGCCGACCATATATCTGTGTATGTGTACACATACCGAAAAGTACATGCACACACATATACACGCGTATACGCACATACACACAGAAAAGAAAAACTAAATGTAACAATCAAAATCGCAATATATTTTTTAAAAATATATATATATATATATATATATATATATATATATATATGTGTGTGTGTGTGTGTGTGTGTGTGTGTGTGTGTGTGTGTGTGTGTGTGTGTTTGAAATACATACATACATACACACGTATATATATATATATATATATGTGTGTGTGTGTGTGTGTGTGTGTGTGTGTGTGTGTGTGTGTGTGTTTAAAAAAACTTTATATGAAATAACGAAAATGGGAAAATTGGCAGACAAACACGGATACCTCCTGACGTGTGCACCGAACGATTAAAAACTTTCGTCTACATAATTCTGGCGTGTTTGGGATATATATATATATATATATATATATATATATATATATATATATATATATATATGAGGGGAAAAAGAGAGAGAGAGATGAGAGAGGGAGAGAGAGTTAATATTGCTCAACTTTCATTTCTCTTGAATCATCTTCACCCGACAAGGCTCAATAGAAAGTGTCTCAGATGAATCAATAAATTCTGTCGAATTGTTTACGTACAGAGTAAGCGAAATAAATTCTCCTGAGAAGGATGGGAAAATTCGGAAAAATGGGCCGGCTTGAATAGAATGAGATTAATCTGGAAATCTGATCTACGAAACGGGCATTCTTTATCGCTACTCTGGAGTCGGTTTTAATGCGTCATGCTACTTGCTTCGGCGTTAACCCTTGTGACTTAGTTCGAGGGAAACTACACTCGGATTCTGAGAAGACATACTTAACATATCATGGAAACAACATCAAATTAAATCACTGCTTTATGGACCTATCCTTAATGTTTCTACAATTTTACGTCAACTCAGAACGCGCTTTTCAGGGCACTGCTGGCGAGCAAAAGAAAACATTGCGATGATCTACTGCTCTGGGCCACAACCATGGCGTAACACGGCGTTGCCGCCCAGTTTGGTTTGGTTTGGTTTGGTTTGGCTTAGTTTGGTTTCGTTTAGTTTGGTTTGGTTTACAGCATATCAACCTCAATGGATTATTTAATGCGGACAAGATTTTTATTGCTGATTATATTTTCTATCTATCTATCTATCTATCTATCTATCTATCTCTGCATATATTGATTTGATTTGTTTTGTTTTACGGCATGTCACTCTAATGGGTTATTTAATGCCGACAAGATTTTTATTGCTGGTTATATTTTCTTTATATCTATCTATCTATCTATCTATCTATCTCAGTATATATTGGTTTGGTTAAGTTTGTTTTACGGCATATCGGCCTCAATGGGTTATTTAATGCCGACAATTTTTATTTCTGGTAATATTTTTCCCTTCAAAATCTGTTTCTGGTAATATTTCTTGGTAAAATTTTTTTACAAAGTATTTCTGGTATTAAAACCTAATTTTACACTTTCATAATGTTTTGACTCCAGTTTGGGGCTAACAATTTACCCATAGCTGGGACCCTAACAGGTGCTACCACCCCGTGTCAGGGTTGACCTGGGAACACCAGGAATTAAGAGGTGGTTCCACGCTCCTCAAAACCTCCTGATCAGAGACCGTGCTGTTTGACGTAGTTTATCGTCTTACCCAGGACGCGAATGTAGTTTATCGTCATAATCAGGATGGTTGACGCCCAGTAACCACATTCATTGACCAACTATGGCAGAAAATACCAACTAATGATCTTCTGCCCTTGATGCCACACCCACAGAGCCAACCTGTGGTTTATACTGCAACTATGCTGAGCAGACGTTGGTTACAGCTTCTGCGACGTAGCGTGTCATCTAGCGTGATCAACAATATGAACAAGGCCAGGACACTCAAACCCTCGGTCACAATGAGTTGTCCCTTCGTGCTAGTACAGTTATCAGCGGCCCTCAGTTTCACACACAACGTTTGGGTCAACCCCGTGGAATATTTTTCAGGAACCTTGAAGAGATGTCGCACGTTGGCTCGCCCACTCCAGACCGACAACATCATTCAAAAAACAAAATTCATTCGCATGACCGAGTTGTTATATATATATATATATATATATATATATATATATATATATATATATATATATATATATATATATATATAATTATTTATTTAAAAATAAGATTCCAACACGCTACATAAGAGTTCTCATGTTTCATACTTTGGATTATTTACCTAACGAGTTCTTTCCTATTTTCTATATATTTTCACACACACACACACACACACATATATATATATATATATATATATATATATATATATATATATATATGTGTGTGTGTGTGTGTGTGTGTGTGTGTGTGTGTGTGTAGATGCAGCTCTTGATCAAATATAGTTGCTCCACTTTAAATCAGTGAAAATGTGAGGTCAAGAAGGCCTAGTGTGTTGGTCTCCTCTCGTCACAATAAAGGGATTTGCATAATACCTTGAAACTCAGTATCAGTCAGTTAAGTGCCATGCGTGATACATGCTTAGGCAATCATGTATCTTTCGATACATGACTGACGAGGCAGATTTTTTCCCTGCAGAAGATTGCCATTTCTTTCTGCAGTAGACCAGTTGCCATCCAAGTTGACCTGCTATTTACCCATAGTTGCGGGGAGAAGAAGAGGATTCAGACCTTACCCATGGTTATTAGCACATAACTGAATGTAATGGATTCAATTGGAATTCGAACTCGGCTCTCCGATTTTTCAATCCGAGCCGCTATCCACTCATACTTTGTATATGGGTTTGTTTTCGTGTATTTGTCGATGTTACACTGAACCCTCCGGCCGATGGGAATAACCTGAAGCCGTGTTTTGTACAAGAAATTCTATAAAATTACACAGAAGTTAAGCATAGTCAGATATGTGTTTGTTATTTGCTTAACTCTTCTATTATTTATGTATGTATGTATGTATGTATGTATCAATCTGTTCTTATCTATCTGCTCATATGTATCTATCTATCTATCTATCTATCTATCTATCTATCAGTTCTTATCTATCTACCTATATGTATTTATGTATGTATGTATCTATCTATATGTTCACATGTATGTATGTATCTCTCAATCTATTTATCTGTTCGTAAGTATATATGTATGTCTATATCAATCTATCAATCTGTTCTTATCTTGCTTTCTCTTCATATGTATGTATCTATCTGTTCACATCTATTTATTCATATGTATGTATGTATGTATGTATGTATCTATCTGTTCATATCTATCTATCTATCTGTTCATATGTATCTCTCTATATGTCCATACCTGTCTATCTGTTAATATGTATGTATGTATCTATCTCATGTGGGAAGAAAACCTATCTAATATATATATATATATATATATATATATATTAAGACATTTTTATGTTTATACATTCTTTTTATAGATACAAATATTTAAGTAAATACTCTGTTTTTTTCAATAAACAGTATTAAACAACATTTACCGGCCTGAATGTCCGAGAAATTTTCACAGAAAATATTCGTCCTACGACAGGATTCGAACCTGTATCCTATACGGAACCGTCATTTAGCTTGACGTGCCTTTACCGATTTGGCCACAGAGGTGCGTTCGGTTAGCAAGGTCAAATTTACTGTATTTGAACTTCAATCTTCCATGAATCTCTCACATACATTTATATCTGCTCATGGCGTATCAAATGTAAACAAATGACGTCACACATGAAATGGACAAAGTCCGACAATTGCTTGAAGACATTTTTATGTTTTATACATTCTTTTTCTCTGACAGTCACGCCGGTAAATGTCGTTAATACTGTTTATTATAAACCGAGCATTTACTTAAATATTTGTATCTATAAATAGAATGTATAAACATAAAAATGTCTTAAAATAATTGTCGGACTTTGTCCATTTCATAATATCTACATATATTTGGTTCCAACATCACTTGTAAAATTGTAGGCATTTAGTCTTAACTTTTAAAATTTAAATATTTAGTTGTAAATGTTTTGATGTCGCTTTGAATGTGACAAATAATATACAAAATTTTCAGCGTTTCTTCTTGCAGTGCCCAGGCAGATGGGCTCATATCAATGATATTATACATTTATAACTGAATCAGCATAAAATTGCTAATTTTTTCAAATCAGTTCTCAAGCGGGAAAGAAGGAGGCTAATAAGATGAGACATCTTAAATAAATTAAGTTCAAATCATTAACATATTGTAAAATTCGGTCCATATGTGAACTATAAAAGAACATTTTAATTTTTATCTATCCTAATATATATATATATATATATATATATATATATATATATATATATATATATATACATACACAAAAAATAAATGGATTAAGTTTAACAATTGTTTTATATATTTCCTATTTATACGTTATTTTAATATATTCAGTTTATTTAAGTAAATGATCTGGTTTTTTTTATGTGTATTAATTACATTTCCTGACCTGAACGTTCGAAAAATTTAGTAAAAAATGTGTTCTCCGACACGATTCGAACATGTGTTTCATGCGAAACCCATCTATGGCCAAATAATCTCCCCTCCACAAAAAAAACCAAAATCAAATCAGTAAAAAAGTATAGAAATACATTTTTATAGTAAAAATACCAGCAATACAATTTTATAAAAGAAAATTATCAATAATTCTTTTTTGTAGTAAAATGGCCACCAATAATCCATTTTCAAGTAGAATTAACAACAGTACATTTTAATCGTAAAATGACTAACACTACATATTTATAACAAAATGACCAACAATATATTTCAAAGCAAAATGACCAGCAATATGTTTTAGAGAGAAACAACCAACAATCCTTTTTAGTATTAGGTCGGTGCATAATTGTCAGGCGTTTTAAACAATAATTATTATGAAAAAAGAAACATAATAATTCAACAATAACATTTTTCAGTGATTATGATTACCGATACGCATTTTTATAACCTGAAAATAAAATAATATTTTTATTAAAAAAAAGTTAACAAAACAGCAATTTTTACTGATAAGTAACTTGTTTGATAGTTTTTCACTAACCCAATAGATTTATAAACAATAAAATTTTATGGTAAAATGACCGACAATACCTTTTTATAGCAAAATGACAATCAATAAATTATATAGTAAAATTGGAGACATACATTGTCAAAATAAATAAAAAAAAACATTGCTATGATTAATTTCATTTTTTCTAAGGAAAGACATATTTCCTTTGTCGATTTATTTTATAAGATTTGGTAAAAAAAAAATTGCATACTTTGGCGCCAGTTTTTTTTTTTTTTTTTTTTTTGTTAGCGATCGCCACAGCAACATCGTTCGGGCATTACTTAGCAGGTGTTTCGTGCTCAGTAAAGATATTATTCAAAACGGGTAGCGAAAAGAGAGAAAGAAAGCCTTTACGTTTATCAACATCATAAAAAGTGAAACTAGGGAGGGAGTGTAAGTGTGAAGCGGGCTGACTGACGAGTTTGGCGTTGAAACAACCAATATATAAGACGTAAGGAGAAATTTTTAAAGTTTTAAGCTGAAAGTGATAAGCAGAAACTAATGAAAAATAGGAAAAGCACTGTGCGGAGCAAAAAATGAAGATCTCGATCGTGTATTGATGGAATGAATTCGTCAACCGCAGAGTGAACATTTGCCACATATACGTATACCCTAAAAGTAATTTTATATAAGTCGTGTGTAGTATTGTATGCTAATTTGATAGACAAGTAGAAATAGAGAACAAGTGGCGAACACAGCGTAGCTATACATAGCAAACCCGGTTGCAAATCTAGACACGGAGAACTGTACTAGGACTACTATTACACATAGAGATTACACAATACATAACATTCAGTTATTAAATGTAAAAGGATATCGTGCTTAAAGCAAAATGACCAACAATCCATTTTATAGATTATTAAATTGATTATTATAGTGTTGCTTGTGTTCCATTTCAGCTGTTATATGTATATTAAATAACCTCTATTCTAGAATCCGAAAATACCTGAGAACGGAAGAATTTCTAGTTCCTAGAATTTCAGATGAAAAATCTCAACTTGTATTTACGAAGATATATACAATTGTATAGAGTTTACCAGAAACAGAAAACATTTTTAATTTAATTTAATCTTGAGCGACGATATTAATTAAATTTAAAAACATTTACGTTTTTGTTTCCACCCTGAAGAAATAGGTTATAAAGGGTGTTTCATTAAGACAGATTATATATAAGGGTGTTTCATTAAGACGGATCGAAGCCAGCGGTAAATAAATCAATGTTATTGATGAAAATTTGTTTATTTCTCTATTAGATCATAGCAATTATGCGTGAAAAATAATATCGCCCAAATGCCCGCCAAATCTGAAAGGAAAAGAAAAAAAATCATTAGACGCTTAAACTTGATTCATATTTAAAATCGGTCCAGGTTATTGGAACACCCCTTATAAAAGAATTTTTGAAAGGATTTTAACAATAAGATTATATAATTCTGTGCTGACTTAAAAAAAAATAAGACATTTTGTATAAATGTTTCACTAATACCAGCATTTAACATTATTTTATAGTCATTTGGTTATATTACTTCATTTCGCCACAAGGTTACAATTATTATGCACTCAGTGAGGATCAACCTGATTATTCAGTAGCAATGATCAACAAGACTAGATTGGTCAGCATTACCCCACACCGTGGCGCCATATTTTATTTTCAAACCGTAGCT
Source organism: Acanthosepion pharaonis (assembly GCA_903632075.3). NCBI lineage: Eukaryota > Metazoa > Mollusca > Cephalopoda > Sepiida > Sepiidae > Acanthosepion > Acanthosepion pharaonis. Next base: position 1,462,245 of record CAHIKZ030005072.1, read on the forward strand.
TATTTTTAGCACAACGCTCCGAATCTGAGATATCTAGTTAGTTTCAAATACACTCTTCAGTATTAATACTTAATTAGATTAACTCGTTAATCATGACACTACGCCTAGACACATTTTATTTTCTAAACTTAGGTCGTTCTTAGAACATGACCACCAGTATGGAGCACTCAGTTAAGATGGAATTGATTACCTATGAGTAATTCTTACCCAGGATAGATCGTTAACCATTACGTTACTCTGAAATGTCCTTTATGCTTTCGTAAGTTTGGGCACCTCGATGCGGTGTAATGATTAGTCAAGCTTGTCTCGCTAGAACAATTACCACTGTGTAGTGAGTTCGATTCGAACTGGGTGCCCTCTACTTTCGGCCTTGTGCCACATCTAAGCTACGCTTGGAAAATCACTATGCTATGTCAGTTTTTGTAAGGTTTGACTCAAGGTTACGAGTATAGTTTATGCAAGAAGATCCAATTAATTACTCTGAGTTTATATCCATTACATTAAGTGTATTTATGAGGGTTCTTAAAATTCTGAAAAACTAAAGATATTTTTAATTCTCTGTATAAATATTTGTTACATAATAAAATCCCTACACTTGCCCTGAAGTTCATCGAAGGACGAAACGCGTCGGTTAAGATCGATTTTTATTCTTTCTTTATTCAGAGAGAGAGAGAGAGAGAGAGAGAGAGTGACAGAGAGAGAGAGTGACAGAGAGAAAGAGAGAGATTATTATCTGTGGTCTATTTTATTGTATATTTGACCAAATATATTATTCAGGAAAAATAATAAATTTATTCTGTTTACTAATTCTGATTTTTTAACGACGATTAAATTTATTACGGAATGTGTTTCATATTTTGACTTGGCGATTATGATTAAAGGTTAGTCGAGGGAATTTATACGGTCTTTGTTGGTTTCTCGGCCCAGGACTGTGTGGGGAGATAAACTATAATGTTGTATAACGTATACAAAAATACTAGAAATTACATGAAAGCAAAGAATCCATTTAGCAATCAGTTTTGTAACTGTAGCGTCAGCGATAACGCCGATGTCGAAATGTTTGTCATAAATTAAATCATCTTGCGAGAATTGTTTTTCTTCTTTTTTATATATGAATGGAAGAAGGAGAAAAGAAAATCAAATTTGTTCAATTCATAAGAAAATAATTTATTTTTATCACGCAATGTCTGCCGATATTCCCAAGAAAAACCGACCTGTTGCCAAAAAAAAATAAAAAAATGAAGGAAAAAAGAAGATATATGAAAAATATTGCAAGCAATTGTTTTTATCCTGATTTTATTTATCGTTTCTGTTTGCTTTATCGCCTATGCTGCGAGAAAAACAAAATGAGGATGAAATATTTTCAAAAGACATTCGCAGTGTTTGATTCAGTCCAAGAAAATTCAAAAGTTTAGATGAATTTGAATGCCCATGAGTAACATTTTTTCAAGAAGACCAGATATCTGGTGTCCCTAATTTTAACTGTATTCAATCTAACAGATACCACAATATATTTTATACTCGGTGTCACCTCAGAACTTCAAATGATCTCTCTCTCTCTCTCTCTCTCTCTCTCTCTCTCTCTCTCTCTCTCTCTAGATGTAACTAAGTGGAATTAAAGCCTAATGGGACATGTCTAGTTACTTTGTCACAGATATATCGTATGGCTTAAGTACATGTGGTACATCTACGACTCTAATGGGTTAGTGGATACCTAAAGTCCTGATAACAGGCCCACCTACAGGAAAACGAATCAGGTTGTACCCGTGAGGGTTGTGAAACGAAGAGACATTTTTCTGGCTTTTGTCTTAGCATAGGACAGGACAAGCCTTATGCGTATACAGCTGAAGTACTTTAAAAGGTACCGGGCAACAAATCCTAAAGAGGAAACAAGGGATAAACATCTATGCCTGTTTAAAAATCAGAGGAGGAGTGTGAACCGGACGATAGCAAAATCTATTTTTTCCCATTGAATTATGTTAAATATAGACGGGAAAGTATCTGTCTATATTTTTCACATGAGGTGTTATGTACACTATTTTCATTATTCGGACTATTGTCCTCGTCTTTGTTGCCATATTTATCACAACGTTTCGGCCGTTGTACGCTCCGACCTTCTTCAGCCTTGCAATAAAATTTTGAAATATGTGCTCTCGTAAAATACATGTAATGATAACAGCAAAAATTGCAATATGAGCACTGGTAAAAAATGATTGCTGATGACATTAGTTTTATAATGTATTATAAATTCATACACGGATGTCCTGAAGAACACATGACACAGTGGATAAAGGCGGTAGTTAGATCCAGTGACAGGACCCAAAGAGTGTGAGTTCAATACCTGTTTAAGGCAGTGGAGAACTTGGAGAGGGGAATTAACAGGGGATAACTGATAACTGACATCCATCGCACGTGGAACTAGAACAGTCTACTCTAGCGAGCTTGATTCAAAAATCGTACGACTCATACAGCAATCGCTATCACTTAAAATATTTTTGCCTTTCCTTGCCTTTAAAGGAGTGTCCTTTGCCGTGCTGATGTTGCTACATGCCTTACTTCTTGCCTATCTCACACTGCGAATTTTTCTAAGCTCTATACTAAACATTAAATCTGTTACGAATAAAGAACTAAACAAAATGAACACAAAACGATCTCTTTAAAAAAGGACTCGTAACTGGAAAAACCGAATGAAAAAAGAATGTTAACAACAAATACTTTTTCAAACCCAACCCAGTTCTGCGGAATCAGAATCAACGTTGAGTTTAAGCAAGCGAATTAGCCAATTGGAGTAAAGTGCCATGCAGATTTAAATTTTTCCCACTTGTGACGAATGCAGCTATCGATTGTTTTTGCATGCTAGTATGCTAGTTAACATTCGTGTCAGTCAGCTTTTGGCTCTCACGCTGGCCAATAGAATCTTCCTGCCTATTCATGGCAGCCAGCTATAGGCTCTCACTCCGGCCAGTAGAAAATAGCCGCAAACTACATGAAAACTGCCGTAGAAGCATGAAAAAATCGATTATTTCCACTATTGATGGGAGTTGGAAGTTGGCCTTCCCGCTAACTTGGAGCATGTGCATGTAAATTTTGTTGCAAATCCGTCGAAAATTGCGGCCGTGCATTCGTTACACACACACACACACACACACACACACACACACAGAGAGAGAGAGAGAGAGAGAGAGAGAGAGATCCTGCCTTTCCTTTTATACATAGAGATAAGTAAAAAAGATCCTTAACAAAGGATTTTCGTTGGCCATTCCGCTTATTTTAACAATAATACATACATATACACATTGACTGTCTGCCTCACACACAAAAAAGCATGCTTATATACATATATGTATTTACGTGTGTCTAGTGTAAAAATGCATATGTGTATACGTGTACGCAGACAAAAATAGAAACAGAAAGAAACTTTGTGGGTATAAGAATAAACACTGTCTGGTGACAGTCAATATCACGCCTCAGATGATCATCTGAATATATATCTGGTCTCCTTTATTCGGTTAAATAAAGGGTCCAATGGCAGACTAAGAGAAGTGGGAGAAGAATGAATGTGGCGCTTCCCAGCGTCCTATGTGTGCATACGCGGATAGTGTAACGGTTAGCACAAATATCCACAAGGATTTTGGGGTGAATTTTGAATGAAGAGATTCATGCTTAGAACCAGGAAAGGAGTGTTTGGCTTCCTGTCCGATTTTAATATCTGGGGTTTTATGCTGGGTTCGAAATGTAGTGTTATTCTTTTTTTTTTTCTTTTTTTTTTATCCATTCTTGTATAGTTTGTACAATAGTCCATTTGTTGGAAAGATACGATCTGGGTAAATAAAAAAAATAATCATTAAAATACCAGAGCTCAGAAAAAAAAGAACTTAAGATATGTTTTATTGTGACATCTCGAGGCCTTCTCGACTGACAATGACTTCGAAGAAAAGAAAGAAACAGAGATAAGAGTAATTGATGGTGAGGTTTAAATAGCGAGATGTAACCGTAAGTTCTATGCTAACAATTTCTTCTATCATACTGATCTATCTATCTATCTATCTATCTATCTATCTATCTATCTATCTATCTCCTCATATGTATGTATGTATATATGTGTGTATCTATCTATCTATCTGTTCATATCTCTCTGTTCGTATGTATGTATCTATCTATCTATCAGTTCTTATCTATCTACCTGTTCATATGTATGTATGTATGTATCTATCTGTTCACATGCATGCATATATCAATCTATCTATCTGTTCATATGTATATATGTATGTCTATATCTCTGTATCGATCTGTTCTTATCTAGCTTACTGTTCATATCTATCTATCTATCTATCTGTTCATATATATCTATCTATCTGTTCATATGTATCTCTCTGTCCATTTCTGTCTATCTTATTATCTATCTCACGTAGGAAGAAAACCTATCTATCTATCTATCTATCTATCTATCTATATATATATATATATATATATATATATATATATATATATATATATAAGAAACACAGAAATAAGAGTTATTGATGGCAAGGTTTAAATAGCTAGATGTAACCGTAAGTTCTATGCTAACAGTTTCTTCTATCACACTTTTCGTTTATAAGTCTTTTTTCTGGCTTCTGCAAACATTTAAATGCAATGTCAATCATTATCTCCTGTCCTCTTAATACATTTTCTTTTATTGTCCTCTCTTATTAATCGCTGTTTTCCCACTTAGTAGCCACACGCTGCTGAGTGGCTTTATCGCCTTGCTTGGAATGAAATGATTAAAAAAAAACACCCCTATAATGCTAAGACATTAGCTAGATGAAAACACCATTGTTACTAATGTCTTCCTATCATTTGGGAGGTATTTCTAGGTTGTATACAGCGCGCGATGAATAAACTAAAATAACACTGATATCACAGTTTAGCAGATATATTTACGAAAAGTACAGAAAAAAATTTTAAAATACTAAAATAAAATCGCCACTGGCTACAATCATGGCCTTCGGACGACTTTGGAATCTCCTGCATCTATTTTGGACGGCCTCCTTGTTTAACGTGGGGAATTCTGCCATATTCTTTGCCTTCCGTTCATCTTTGGTGTTACAAGAAGTTTTGTTGGTCTTTCGCTCAACTGCGCCCCACACATAATAATCAAGGGGGTTGCAGTCTGTGGAGTTAGCTGGCCAGATGTAAGGGGTGATGTGGCTGCAGAAATCGTCTGACATCCATGACTATATACTCCTGCTTGTGTGGCGTGTTGCAGAATCCTGCTGCCACCCTCTTGACCTAGGACAGCACTACCTCTCTGGCTATGGACCTGTTTGACTTGGAGAGATTGTTTTTAATCATGGCTTGGATCTCACCAACAAATTCCTGAGTTCTTATGTTATCAAAGAGAAGTGAGTATTCAGAACTGTCGTACCTTCGTAATCACCATTAGACTCATCCAACTCTTTTCCAAATCTTTTGCACTTTCCTCAGATTGTCGCTTCCAGCACAGCATACCGTTTCCACATTTTTGATGGAGTGAATTACGTCAACGTGCTCTTTTTCTCACAGACGGCGTCCAACTGACCCGGCTATACTGTGCAGTCAACGAAATCGAAAACTAACATCACGCATGCGCGAAATTTAAAAAAAGATTAAAATGGCGGCAATTTACTCATCGTACCCAGTATGTGGGAGGTACTTTTGCTGCCCGCTGTATAAGGAAGAAAGAAAGGGAGTGAAATGACGAGATGGGGGATAAGAATTTAAAAAAAAAGGGAGATAAAGAAAAGGCAAAGAGAAAAAAGAGAAAATCGAATCTAACTTCTGTTTAGTCAATGACCCTTTGACATTTCTGTGTTACGGAAAAACTCCCCTTTAGACCAGCACATCAAAGGCGATGACCCTGAGGTCACCAACAGGTGTACTGAGATTAATGAAGCCCTTCGGCTATATTTTATCCATACTGTTCATATCAGACCCTTTTTTTCTCTCTTTCATTTTCTCGATGAGGCTTACGGCCATATCACGTTGAAACATCGCTTCCCGTACGATCACCGAAGCGGACATTCGTGTTTGAATTTTTGCCCAGTAAATCCCAATTATACCTCCGTTGTTTATGTCTTTTGCATAAATTATTATTATTATTATTGTAATGAGATATGGCCCAATCATGTTTAAACATCGATTCCCCAAGTTAAGCACGTCGAGCCTGATTGGGCGTCCGCCTGGGAATATCAGCTCTTAGGTTAGCTAATTTTAAATATCATGAATAATTTTTCCTTATTACAATTTGAAGTGCACCCCAACGTTTTTAGTTTTCGTAAAGGGGGGGGGGTTGAGGTCTCAAGTAAAAAATGGTCGAAAACACGCAGAATATAAGAGTGAACAAATTGCCAGCTAAATTGTTATAGTTTCTGTCAGTATAAATTAAATAAACTCGGCACCTTACGTCATACCACTCCCAGACAGCGGTTCTCGTAGGATCACTGATATTAAGCAACGTCGAGCCTGGTTAGTACCCAGATGAGGGATCGCTTCGGATACCAGCTGCTGTAAGTTTGGACGTGAAGTTTAGTTAATGGCTCGGAATTGTTAATCGGAGTGTCGAGTTTCAATTCTTGTTGGGTTTGTAATATTTATTTATGTGAAAATATCCTTGGAACAGGTATAAATCCACCTCTTCTCTCCCCAGCTATGGGTTAATTAGTAAAACTTGTATCGCTAAATCATTATTATCTTCCCTCCACCGCAAATTCATACAATCTAAAAAAATATTTCTCTGGCTATAAATAACCGGCAAAGGTCCGTAGAAAGCGAGAAAAAAAAAAAACAATAAAATTCTCTCGATTATTATTTTATCTGGTAGACATTTTATCTGTCGTCTTACTTTATTTTTAGACTTTTTTTCCCGCTGTTTTTTATATCCTTTGTTAGGTTTTCTTTCCTTCTCTCCCTCTCTCCCTCTCTCTCTCTCTCTCTCTCTCTCTCTCTTTCATTCATTCATTCATTCTTTCTTTCTTTCTTTCTTTCTCTCTCTCTAATTATTTTCCGATTTTATCCTTCAGCTCTCACTCTTTATTATTTCCTTTGTTAAGTTTTCTTCACTTGTCTCTCTCACACCTTCTCTCTCCCCCTCTCTCTCTCTTTCTTTTTTCTTTCTTTCTTTCTTTCTTTCTTGGTCCCTTTCTCTCTCTCTCTCTCTGTTCATATCTATCTATCTATCTATCTATCTATCTATTCTTATTTTATTATATTCCTTCACTTAGCTCTCATTCCTTTTCATTTTCTCTCAGTTTTCTTTCCTTTTCTCTCTTTTTCTTTCTTTCTTTCTTTCTTTCTTTCTTTCTTTCTTTCTTTCTTTCTTTCTTTTTTTCTCTCTCTCTAATCATTTTCCGATTTTATCCTTCAGCTCTCACCCTTTATTATTTCCTTTGTTAAGTTTTCTTCACTTGTCTCTCTCACACCTTCTCTCTCTCCCTCTCTCTCTCTCTCTCTTTCTTTCTTTCTTTCTTTCTTGGTCCCTTTCTCTCTCTATCTCTCTGTTCATATCTATCTATCTATCTATCTATTTTCTTATTTCATGTTATCCTTCACTCAGCTCTCACTCTTTCATTTACTTTCAGTTTTCTTTCCTTCTCTCTCCCTCTTTCTTTCTTTCTTTCTAGCCCCCCTTTTCTCTATCTTTCCCTCTTTCTAATTATGTTCCTATTTTATTTTCCCTTCTGATGTCGCTTCATTAATTCCCTTTCCTAATTTAACTCTCCCCTCTCTCTCTTTCTCTCTCTCTTTCTCTTTTTCTATTTTCCCGTCGATTTTCTTCCTTTCTCTCTCGCTTAATGATTCAAAACTTTTCTTTTTCTTTTTTATATATTTTTTAATGTAATCACCCCAAGCAAGGTAATAATGCCACTAAGACGCAAGGGGCTACTGGGAGTAAAAAAGAATGTGAAAGAATTAGAAGGAACCGGAAACCCAATCCTGAACAGGAAACAAAGGATAAACTTCTACTGATGTTCAAAAGACAAAAAACTGAATCGGACGACAGGAGAACCTACCTACTTCTACTGAGAGGAAAAAAAAGAATATTTTCGTTTGTTTATATGTTCTTCGAATGTTCTCGAAGAATAATCTTCCCTGGCGTTTTATGCTTCTTCGTAACTCTTGACCTTATTGAAATTTGATTTCAGATTAGACATTCCTTTGAGATGGAATGCCAAGTCGGCAAAAACGAGCATGATGTCTTGTCTCTGCTTTTAAACTTAGATCTCAAAGCTGCTAAAGCCGCTCAAAATATTTGTGCTGTGCGCGGAGATGTCGTCACTTCCGAGAGAATGACACAAATATGGGCCGCCCTCGGTATGACGATAAACTGCACCCGACAGCAAGGGCTCTGATCAGGAATTTTTTGCTGTTTCCAGGTCCACCCTGACCCGGCGTGGTAGCACCTGTTAGGGTACCAGCTATGGGCAAATTGTTGACCCCCGAACTGGGGTCAAAATAATATGTAATAAAAAAAAAAGTAATATATTTTTGAAAAAATTATCAGCAGTAAAAATCTTGTCAGCATTAAATAACCCATTGACGTTGATCAGCCGTGAAACAAATTAAACCAAACCAATATATACTGAGAAGATAGATAGATAGATAGATAGATGTAAAGATAGATAGATGTAAAGAGACTGAGATAGATAGATAGATAGATAGATAGATAGATAGATAGATAGATAGATAGGTATGAAGAGACTGAGATAGATAGATAGATAGATCGATATATCGATAGATAGATAGATAGATAGATATGAAGAGACTGAGATAGATAGATAGATAGAAAATATAACCAGCAATAAAAAACCTGTTGACATTGAATAACACATTGAGGTTTATATGCCGTAAAAGAAAGCAAACCAAACCAAACCAGAAATTGGTTTTCCATTTCAAGGGGGGGAAGTTCGAAATAACAAACTCTCACACGACCAAACAGCCAATTAAACAGCTCCGTTGTGAAGTTCTGCCACACCCAACACATTCTTCCTGATTTCGTTCCTTAAAAATACCAATTTTTGATTGCTTTCTCACAACTTGCGGGGCTTTCTAACAATTTGCGAGAACGATATGGAAGCTTGAAACGTGTCTTGATGAAATGTTTGAGTGAAAATCTAGTTATTGTCGCGCCATTGTACATTTAGCGAATCATTGGCAAGATGTCGTAAACAATGGAGGGGAACACATTGTTGAATGATTCATCATAGCCGTTAATAAATATTAAGTTATAAAATAAATTATGAAACGGAACGATTTTATGTGACAACATATATATGGGAGAAAATGTACATTGGAATTTCTTGCCAATCCTATGAAACTTATCCATTCAAAGGTCCAAAGACGAACATGGGAAGAAACACATTCGTATACGTTTTAAATCATTATTGTAATAATAATGGTGTCACAGTATAATTGCCCATCTCACAAAATGTTTAATATCTTACTTATTATAAAACGCAGATTGTGTGTGTGTGTGTGTGTGTGTGTGTGTGTGTGTGTGTGTGTGTGTGTGTGTGTATCTGTACGTTTATATATTGGATCGCATTTCCTACATTTTTCAACCGATTTCAACAAAACTTCACAGGACTACGTAAAATTACTTTGCAGTGGTTCTAACAGCGCCAAAAATTGGAAAAACACAATTGTTTTTGCATGAAATCAATTTGAAAACACAATTAATCGCGAGAATGAAAGGGGAACAACTCATATCGAGTTATACTTATTATAAAACCCAGGTTGTTTTTGTGTGTGAGTGTTCATTTATATATGGGATCGGATTTCCTACATTTTTCAACCGATTTCAACAAAACTTCACTTTTTTTTGGCAGGTAGTATTTCTTATTGTCTTGCACACTTTTTTCTTTATTTTTACATTCAGAATGCTTTAAAAATTCCATTTACAAGACAATTGTTTATAATAAAATTCTATTCAATCGGTAGACTCATGACCATTGAAAACAATGTTTTTGTTTGAGTTTGGGTTTGACCAATTCGTAAAAAAAACCCCAAAAAACAACAAAAAAAAACAAACTAATTAAGACATGCGTGTCCGTGTCAACCTTAAACAATAATCTTTGTCAATTTTATTTTTCAGTCTTTATGATGGTTGATACTTGATCTAACTCTTACTGTTACATCCACGGGCAATGCCGGGCTCTACTGCTAGTCCAAAATAAAAACACTAAACTAATTGAGTTTCTTTTTTCCAATTTTTGAGATAAGACATTTAGCCATCTTGACACCATTTGTCGTAAGAATGAATCACTGCAAAAACCCTTTGAGTTATTCAACTAGAAATATAAAAGGTTAAAATCGTTTTGTGTCAGACTCACAATGTCTGCCCAGGCAATAGTGAGATGATAAAGATATATTGGTATGTCCAGTATAATAGTTAGGCCGCTTATTAACATGCATGTAAATACATAAATTAATTTTAATCCTCGCTCTTTTTTTCTCTCTCTCTCACTATATATATATATATATATATATATATATATATATATATATATATATATATATTAATGCATGTTTCATTAAATAATATAGACAAGTTTTGTCTATTTATTTTAAGTAAGTTCCTTTCATATTGTCTGATAAGCTTAATCACAAACTTGCTTTCACGGCGCTTGACTCTGCATTTAAATGAAAACTAACATTTTTAGACATTTAAAACATGTCTGCCCGCGTACTCAATTCCGGAAAATCCTTGTTGACAACACAACTATACTTAAACATGAAAACAATAGACAAAAATTTAAAATTCTTGAAGCTTTATACATAAAACAGTTGAAACCTAACCTGAACAAAATAAACTACGAAATCTCCACATATATCCTCAAATGCTTATAATTTAAAACAAAATACATTGGTTTATAGCAACGGCTTCCCATGCTTAATACTTCTCGTTTTTCACTCTCACGTGGTCATGTGTGACGTCACGACTTGCGACGCGATTTTTGCTTCCGCGTCTCGTATGTACGAGTTTGTCGTTACTTTGAAATTTTTCATGAAGCAAGGGCGGACTATCATTGTGGTTTTGTCCGTGTGTTGTTTAATTTATTGAAATTGTCATCTTTGATAATGGCTTGTGTACGCCGAAAGCTTAGATTGGATTTAAGCATGTATCAATATGGTGTTTTCCTTTCTTCTTTCAACGATAATATGATTAAGCTTATCAGACAATATGAAAGAAACTTACTTAAAATAGACAAAACTTGTCTATATTATTTAATGAAACATGCATTAATATATATATATTTTTTTTTCACTCTCACGTGGTCATGTGCGACGTCACGACCTGCGACGCGATTTTCAACCCGCCTGAATATTCGAGAAAATCTTAATGAAGAAAAAATATGCGCTTTCGCCAGGATTCGAACCTGCGTCGAGAGCACGTCGGATCGAACGACAATTCCCTCTGCCAAGGGGTGGTGGGGTGCAAGTTAAAATTCCTACCGCAAAGCGCATACTTTTTCTTAAATCAGTTTCCTCGAATTTTGAATCTAGTAGACGAACTTAAAACCATTGTTTAATAAATAAACGGAGCGTCTATTCAAATAATAAAAAAAACGTTTAAGTAATATATATATATATATATATATTACTTAAACGTTATTTTTAGTGGATACTCGGCCTGACGATTGCGTCTAGCATGAAACAGCCTGTCACCTCTGAGTGTTGACATATATATACAGGTTCGAATATTTTCTATGAATATATAAAAATATCTTAAAATAATTGTCGGAATTTGTCCATTTCATAATGTGTGACGTTATATATATATATATATATATATATATATATATATATATATAAGTGAATGAATATCTTTTCTGTTAATTCACCTCAAATAATGTAAAAGTTACTTATCGCAAATATTAATTCACCCCAACAAATACATTTTATATCAAAATTTTTTGTTTTTTTTTATTAAATTTTTGACACGAGTTTGAACTTATAAATTTTAAATCAAACTTTGTTTTCTTTTATTAAATTTTTAAATTTTTGGAGCTCTTTTGGAATTATAAATTTTAAATCAAATTTGTTTATCCTGCCTTGAAACAACTTCAACTCAAAATCTTTTGTCTCCAATGAAAAATTACCAAAAATTAGGAAGTTATTTATATTTCGTCAGTTCGGATGAAATTCGAGATTATTACAAGGAATTTTCACATTTAAGTAAAGCAAAAAAACAAAAGAAAATCTCTTTTTGGTTTGTGAACATAGACGCCACACTAAGAAAATCACAAATGTCAACACAATCGTAGTACAATAGAAAAATGAAGGACACATGGCCCAATGGTTAAAGCGTTGGTTGAATTCAGTGAATTGACCCAAGGAGATGTCAGTCCACATTACCGGCTACTGTAGTGATGGACAACAAATTAGAGATTTGAGTTAAGAAGAAGATAACTGAGACATCCATAAATGGCATGGCACGTGGAACTAGAACAATCTACACCTGAGGACGAAATAAAGGTTCAGAATTTTCCTTAATATTTCTAAAATAAAATAAATAGACTGTTTAATAAATAAGCGGAACGTCTACTCAAATATTTGTTCCACATAAAAAAATAAACCTTAAATTGATATTATATGTATGTATGTATGTTTCATTAAAAACGACAGACAAGGTACTACGGTTGAGCTTTTTATTTAATTTTTCTTGTGTTCTGACAAGAGCTTTCTTTTCTGGACAAAGAGTGTGTAAGAACTGTCCGAATGTTCTGTGTTTCCGAGCGCTTTCGGCTATACTTTTAGCCATTATCAAGGATGGTTCAATTATCAGCTTAGTAGAGTGTGTTCATTCTTTGTCCAGAAAAGAAAGCTCTTGTCAGAACACAAGAAAAAATTAAATAAAAAAGCTCAACTGTAGTACCTTGTCTGTCGTTTTTAATGAAACATACATAAAGGAAGGATTGCTGCCTAAATACAACAAATGTATATATATATATATATATATATATATATATATATATATATATATATATATATATATATATATATATATGTATATATATATATATATGTATGTATATATATATATATATATGTATATATATATATATATATATATATATATATATATATATATATATATATATATATATATATATATATAATTTATCTTATTATCGGCTTACAGGACGCAGTTTTTTTCCCTAGAAAAAAACCTGAAATATAAGTATGCATCTTCCAAGATGAAAGGAAGGAAAGGCTCAGGCTCAAGTAAGCTCGGATGGTCACCTAATTGGCCTGACCGATAGGGACATGGATTTGTATGTGGAGTCATTACGCTTAATGGCAATTATCTATCTAACTAAGCCTTTTATATAATGTAACTCAGTACTTAGCTGGTACAAGTATTGCCAAGACTATAAACCTTCCTGGAGCCGAGCCACGAGATTAAACATGCTCTGTTTATTAGCAGCAGCAGTAGGAGCCTTTCTGCTCTTGACTAGTATGTCATTGCCATTGCCTGTATGTGAGGGACGCATGGTGAATGTGTTGTTGCATGAGAATGCTTTTTTTCTTAGAAATTTCTTTCCAATATTAGGGTGCGTCTTCCATGCCGAAAAATGCTGTGTGAGCATATATATATCAAGGGAGGAAGAGATAGATAGATAGATAGATAGATAGATAGATGCTCGGAAAAATATAAACGTAGATTCATATATTCAAAGGTTTGTCAATAAAAATAGAAAACTTTCCTACGTCATTACGGTCTTATTGAACATTCCACAATAGATTTTCTTTTTTTCTAACTATTTTTTTTTCTTACCGATTCTCGATCTTCCATTGTTTTGGTTTGTTTTTTGTTGTTTACATGTCTTTTTGTTTTTTTTTATTTTTTGTTATTGTTTTATTTTTCTCTCTGATCTTTCATACCTTCCTCGCTTTTTTTTACTTTTTAATATTTTTTTTTTGGTTGTGGATGTGGAAGGCGGTGGGTCATTTTTTTCTCTCCTCCTGCCAATCGCTATCTATTTGTTTCTCGTCTTCAACTGCATTTTCCTCCTCGTCTCATTTTATTAGTATCGTTTGATATGATGCTTCTAGGCCAGCTGTCATTATTTCCCGTTTCAGAGTTGATACAGCTATTTTTTAAATCACATACACACACAAACACAAACACAAGCACACACACACATATTTATATATATATATGCATTAGTATTATATATATATATATATATTAGTATTATATTCATACAAAGAAATATATATACGGTAGTATTATATATGTATATACATACAAAGAAATATATATATATATATATATATATATATATATATATATATAAATACATACATATATATATATATATATATATACACACACAGACATATAATACAGGTAATCGATCCGTTGACATAATGATTATTAAACCTGATCCACAGAGAGCTCGATGTATTTATTTTAACAGAGTATATTTATTTTTTACAGCGAAAAACTGTAAAAAAATACATGTTAAAATGAATACATCGAGGTCTCTTTAGATCAGTTTTCATAATCATTATTACGAGGATCTAACCGGATGAAAATACCAATTTTTCTTTTTCGAGGTAATTTTTGTTTTTTGGTGTAAAAAATACACACACACACACACACACACACACACACACATATATATATATAGATAGATAGATAGTATTATTACATATATAGTATTATATATATATATATATATATATATATATTGATGTGAGTGTGTGACCCTGGTTTTCACGCATTTACATTTGTCTGACGAAATGTTAGCTGTCTCACTGATATTGAGTGCTTTGCAATAAGTACCACGCTTATATAATATATTAATAATATTTATATAAATTATATATATATATATATATATATATATATATATATATATATATATATATAAGTACCACGCTTATATAATATATTAATAATATTTATATAAATTATAGACAAATGCAAATGCGTGAAACCCAGGCTCACACACTCACATCAATATATATATATATATATATATATATATATATATATATATATATATATAGTATTAAAAAGTGCTCAATACAGGTCTGAAAAAATAAAATAAAACTAAAAATAACGTGTAGAGCTTTTAACTTTAATATAAAGTATATAAAGTATATAATATGCCAAAAAATATTTCTTAAAAATTGAAAAATATTTGTTAAATATACCAAAATATTTAAAATATTGTTTGTTTAAAGAAAGCTGAAATATAAATAAGTATTTTAAAAAACACTTGGACGAAACAGCAATGTGTGGTCTCTTTGTGTCTGTCTTTAACTTAAAAATATTTTATTTAAAATTTGCCTGTTTGAAGAAAGTTAAAATAAAAAGTCTTACTGTATAAAGAATTCGTATTTCTAAATCTTATTCACTTCAATCAGATTAACTTAAAATCATTATGCCCCGGACGGACGGACCACGCAAGCACACAACCACAGGCTTTCAGCAATATATTGATAGATAGATGAATGTGTATATATATATATATATATATATATATATATATATATATATATATATATATATATATATAAATGGACATATATATATATATATATGAAATGGACAAAGTCCCTACAATTATTTTAAGTTAGACTCCTGTCGGAGGACGAATATTTTGTGAAAATTTCTCGGACATTCAGGCCGGTAAATGTCGTTTAATACTGTTTATTATAAACAGAGCATTTACTTAAATATTTGTATCTGTAAAAAGAATGTATAAACATAAAAATATATATATATATATATATATATATATATATATATATATATATATATATATATATATAGACTGCTGGGAGTGTTGTTCTTCAAAATACGGTCAGCACATTGTGACCATGTTCATAGATGCTGTTATTGAATGTTGGATTTTTTTTATTATTAATGCTTCCATCATTTTTAGCGGTATATTTTACATATATATATATATATATATATATATATATATATATATATATATATATAGAGAGAGAGAGAGAGAGAGAGAGAGAGAGAGAGACTGGTGGAAGTGTTGTTTTTACAAACACGATCAGCACATTGTGACCATGTACATTGATGTTGTTATTGAATGTTGGACTTTTCATGCTTCCATTATTTTTTGCGTTTTATTTTTTCATGTGAAAAGACGTAATACATATTTATATATATATATATATATATATATATATATATATATATATATATATATATATATCAAACCTAGTGAGCCAGAAAAAAAAACTTACCCAGGTTTCACCTAAGCAGATCGTCAGGGAAAGCTGAGTGAAACTTGGGTAGGTTTGTCTGGCTCACTAGGTTTGACTAGGTCTGCTCTACGGTTGTATTGAGCTCTTTTGTTAGTTAGTTGTTTACTCGTGTCGGGGTTTTTTCTTTGGCCTTTGAACCTGTATCTGTGCGATTTTTTCGACAGACTTTCATGTTTCTAGCTCTTTCTATTTTTAAAACCTTTTTTTCCTTCGAGATTGATACGATTATTGGCAAGTTTTTCGAAACGAGTATATATATATATATATATATATATATATATATATATATATATTTCCTCCTTTGTGTGTAAGATTTACTCAGTTTTCTCGTTAAATGCAGAAAGTCAAAAATGATGACACCTTCAAAAACCAACAGAAATTAAATTTATGGGAGGCTATATGCGAAATAAAAGTATCCTCCAATGATTATCTGTACATCAAGCCACCTTAGAAATCTATTGATAACGCGAAACAAGTTAAATCAAGCGAATAAAGAGATATTAAAGACAATCACACAATACACAGAGAACGTACGCACATTTACACACACACACTCACACATACATACGGGAATACATTCAAACATACAGAAATATGTTTACTCATATATATATATATATATATATATATATATATATATATATATAGATAGATAGATAGCGTTTATTAACAAGTACCTGATTTCCTGTGCACAGCGCAAGTGTCATATTCATCATCCAAAAACTTAATGAATGCAATCCTTTTTTTTCTCTCTCTTTTCGTTCGGATAATATTTCTTATTTTCATTGAACAAAACACCATGTAAATTTCAGAGAAGCCATTATTTATAGTTGAAGCGACAGTGATTTCAAGACGTCAATTCTTCTGTTATTTTGGCTTAGAACTCTTCCGAATATTTCTGATATATTCTGACAATAGTCCACTTAAAGAAATACGCAGCAAAACCACCGCGAAAATTATATTCTTTAGATTTTTTTTCTCCTTTGTAATAATGAGTTTCAGTTAAACTGCAGAAAATACTTAATTTATTAGGTTTACGATGAAGACATAGCGAGCAATATTTTTTAATCATTTCACCCCAAGCAAGAATGGCACAGGAAGTGAAAGAGAAAGCCGTCACTTTAGTGTGAAGAAATAAAGAAAAGAAAAAAAAAAGAAAATAACGGAATTCAGGAAGACAGATGACGACGATTGATGTTGCATTTAAATTTTTGAAGAACGTAGGCGAGTATCAAATAAGAAATTTGAATGGATTTCCACAGGCGATAATTGCGAGAAAATAAACTGTTAGATGAGAAAAGAAAGTTACATTTAGCTAGTTCAAATGTAAAAAAAAGTGGGACTTAACTGCCAATCTAGTAGCGCGCTTAAATTTATACAGACGAGACACTAAGGAAAAAAATCTCATCAGAACAATTGACATGAAAATATGTGAAGAAGGAAGCCATTGTAACATCGATGGTGAAGTAACTGAGGTCGAGATGCCAGGTCAAGATCGATCATATTACAGAATCTTCTTTGATTTTTCTTTTCAAGAATCTCGAGATATCTAATAGGACTAGAACAAATATGGCAGCAATATTCAATGAATGGCAGATATATAAATATACAAGATGGATTCTGATGAGAAAGATTTTCTTGCACAGTTAACGAAATGCTCTTAGCAGCAGACCTGGCAAGTGATGCAATATAAACACTTCACTTTATGTTAGTGGGAAACGTGAACCCAAGAAAACGCAAATTGCAGCAATATTGTTTTTATAATACTAATGTTCACTCAAAACAAGGCTCAAGAACCAATTATGGTAGAAAGTTAATTTGTGGTGTCGTACGTTCATAAGAACGCTTGTGATTTCTTTCGATTGGTCCATGTGAAAAGACAGGTCTATATCACCCCCACTTTTTCACAAGCCTAGAAGAACTTAAGCAGAGAATCACTGAGTCAGTGGAAAATGTTACGCAAGATATGCTACAGCGTGTTTAGCAAGAGCTGGACTTCCGACCTGAAGTGTGTCGTGTCACAGGTGATGCATTGAATATTTATGAAGCCTTGTGAAATCGATTCTAAATTCTACATCTTTTTTAATATATTGTTTGAATTTTATAAATAAGTATTTTATTGTTCAACGTGAAGCCTATTTAATTTCGTTTGTCTGGAGTTACTCACATATTCACATTTTAAATTATATCAAATTTGGGGGCTACATCTTGTATATTCGCCATTGCTTAATGTATAAATTCCGAATGTGTACGGACGCATTAATAAAAAAAAATGCATGTAGATACAATGAAGACTCGTACATTTTAGCTGTGGTTGAAAAGGTTTTAAAATGGCGGCTGTGACAAATTTGACAAGCCTCAATCTGAAAGGCGACACACTTTGAATAGAGTACTCTGTAAGGAGATTATTGAATTTGATTTCAAGTCAAAGTGATTTCGCAAATACTTAATGTGTCATATTCAGCTGTCCGCAAACATCTTAAACGAATTAAAAGAAGAAAAAAATCAAAGAGTGAATTTAGGGTCATCATGAGCTTTCGCTTGGAAATCGAAAACAACCTTCCACCATCTGCTACAGTCTTTTAAACTTTAATTTTTGCATCGCATTATTACAGGTGATGTAAATGGATTTTGCATGTCAACTAAAAACAAAAAAAATGGTTATCACAAAACGAGAAACCGGTGGCAACATGAAAACCGAGACTTCATCTATAGAAGTTCATGCTTTGTGTTTGGTGGAATATAAAAGGTGTCCATTATTTACATGATTCAAATTATTGTCCTCATCTTTATCGCCATATCTATTACAACGTTTCGGCCGTTGTACGCTCCGGCCTTCTTCAGGTGGTTGGAATGTCGAACTGAACTTTTATTTACTCAAGGACATATGGCACAGTGGATAAAAGCGTTTGTTAGATCCAGTTCCAGGACCTAAACAGTGTGAGTTCAATACCCGGTTAAGGCAGTGGAGAACTTTCAGAGGGAAAATTAACAGGAGATAACTGATAACTGACATCCATTAAACATGGCACGTGGAACTAGAACAGTCTACTCCAGTGAGCAAAATAAAGGGTTCAGTTCGACATTCCAACCACTTGAAGAAGGCCGGAGCGTACAACGGCCGAAACGTTGTAATAAATATGTCGACAAAGATAAGGACAATAGTCCAAATAATTTAAATAGTGTACATAATACCTCATCTCAGAAATATAGACAGATACTGAAAGGCCGAAACGCTGAGATAAATATGGCGACAAGGATGAGGACAATAGTCCGAATAATGTAAATAGTGTACATAGTACCTCATCTCAGAAATATTGACAGATACTGAAAGGCCGAAACGTTGTAATAAATATGGCGAAAAAGATGAGGACAATAGTCCGAATAATGTAAATAATGTACATAATACCTCATCTCAGAAATATAGACAGATATAAAAGGTGTCGTCCATTACGATCGGTTGGAACATAGAAGGACCATCACTACGGATATTTATTGCCAGTAACACGAATGGGTAAAAGAAGCATTACGTCAAAATTATCCTGCTTTTAATATACTTTGCTAGTTTCTATACTCACCACACTTAGCAATATATTGATTTTAATTTGATTCGAATATGAGAATATTTCGTAATTGGCAGAACATTCAAAGAAATAGACAGTCTTTTAAACCCAGATTTCCTTAAATGAGATATCGATGTTGCTATCGGCTTTCCGCTTGCCGTGGTTGAAAAAAAATGAGGGTGATTAAGTTTTTGCTGAATAATATTGATATACATTTAACTTATATTCGTTTGTATCCCCTTTCTTTCTTTTAAAATGGAATTACTCTCCGAAAACCCTGATATTTCACCAAATGCCTACCGGATCAATCTGGAGAATGTAGAGCATGTCAACGTGCTGTGGCCGTTAGCAAATTTTGTTGCGCAAGATCAATTACGACTGAATAGTAAGTTCAATTATGGTTGTGTGCCAGGTATTTTCAGGCTTATGCTATATTTAAGCTACGCTTAGAAGATCCCTGGGAACTCCGAGGTAGTATAAGGGTTAGGAAGCTTGTCTCGCTTGATCTCATACTTCCGGCCTTGTGCTAGAACTAAGATGCGTGTAATATAGAATATTAATCCCCCAGTTTATATCTATTTTATAATTTCTTTTTTTTTATCAAATTCTTATCTGAAAGGAAACCATATATACTCCATCTATGGGTTAATTAGTAAGACGTATATTTATGAATGATTATTAATTACAAAAATATATATATATATATATATAATCTAAAAAAATAGTTTCTGGATTCAAATAACGTGCAAGGGTGATAAGCAGTGGAAAACGAACCAATCAGAGCGCAGGGCCGAATAGACAGACAGTTAATGAGAGAAAGCAAAGACAAAATGAGAGGGAGGAATTTTTAAAGTCTTCGATCAGGAGCACCATTATCGATTATATAGATTGGTATGTATTTAGTGATCATTGATCGAATCATTGCAGGTCATTATTGATCTTTTATAGTGGTGCGAAACACTGACAGCTTTTTGGCGCAGTTCTCATTTATTGATATTTTCCAATGCTTTCCCTAATTCCGTTTTTATTTATTTTTTTTTTTTTAATATTTTTCTCTTCTTTCCAGAGGACTTTCATTCTAAGGAGATTTCTTTCCCCTTTCATATCTTCTGTTCGCAATCAATGGCTTTACAATTTTTTTTTCATCTGGATAATGAAGAAGACTTTTGTGATTTTTATTCTTTTTCTCGTGCTAAAGTATTTACGTGATTCTCAAGGCTATGATGTCCTTCGATGAAATAGTTTATTGTTCCATAAGTATGGAACCAATTCTTACCGGAAGTTAATTGAAGACACTTTCATTGCACAACCTCTTCTACATACAAACAAAACGAAAAAAAAAACATGCTAAACTATTATATATATATATATATATATATATATATATATATATATATATATATATATATATATATATGGATGTGAACAAAAATATGCGTGTATTGGAAAGAGTGTTTCACAAACAAGAGGTTCACAATAGATAAGTGTAAATAAAACAAGAGTGATATAGAAAAAAACGCGAGGGTATACACACACACACACACACATATATATATATATATATATATATATATATATATATATATATATATATATATACACCTATTATACATATATATGTATATATATATATACATATATATGTGTATGAATAAATGTGTGTTAATAATTATGTGCGTATATGTATGTATTATTATATGCGTATATGTATGCATATATATGTGTTTGTGTATATGTATATATATTTGTGTGTGTGTATATATGTATATATATATATATATGTTTATATATATGTTTATATATATATATATGTGTGTGTGTACATGTATCTATCTCTCTCTCTCTCTATATATATATATATATATATAGTCGGCTCTCCCGTCAAATTCGATGTATGAGGGTCAAGCAGATCAGTTTCCCGGAAACCGACAGCCCTACAATAATAAATGAGATTTGATTATAGTGATGAAGGTTTCGTGCAGGACCAGCCACACTTTTTGAAGGGCCGAATACAGAGACCTGGTGCACTAAGTGCCACAATGTCCCCAAACGACACTCCGCAGGTTTTGAATTCAGAGTTGTTCTTCTCCTAGACCAGTTGACATCCAAGGCTATAGAACCCAGTCTGCCCTGCTATTTACCCATAGTTGGAGGGAGAAGAGGAGTCACACCTTCCCCAAGGGTATTAGCACGAAAGTGAATGTAATGGATTCGAATGAAATTCGAACTCGGCTCTCCGATTCTTCAGCCGCTATACATTACTCCACCGTGCCTCCTCAATATACGCTCCGGCCTTCTTCAGGTTATTGGAATTTTTTTACCGAACACATATATATATATATATATATATATATATATATATATATATATATATATATATACAGAAATATATATATATATATATATATATATATATATATATATATATATATATATATATATATATATATATATATATATATATATATATATATATATATATATATATATATATATATATATATATATATATATATATATTAACAACCCTTGAATAGTCTTGTTATACATAGACTTTTTTCCGATTCTCGAACTATATATATCTACCTAGATTCGTATCCTAACTTAAACCAATGAATTTTAGAAATGGATTTTTCATTTACCAATCTGACATAGTCACTGGAATGCGATATCCTTGCTCAAGATGAAAGACCAATAAAATGCAAAAGGGATGTATACCTATGTTTTATAGACTATCCAATAGCGTTTGATTAATTCCGCCTCAAAGACCTGTCGAAACTTATAAGTGAGCTTGATTTACAGTACGAGGCAAAAAAAAAATGAACGCACCTATAGAAACTCGATAGAAATCAGTATCAATACCACAACATTCTTGCTTATCAAATGCGGCTTTCTGCTAAAAAACCTTTTTCCCCCCAAGGTCACCGCTTCACGTTCCAACAGGATAACGATCCTAAGCATATTGCCTTAAAGAATAAACGTTATCTAGAGAGGAAACGTGACGAGGGTAAATTGCAACTCTTCCTGTGGCCTAGTCAGAGTCCTTAACCTAATTGAAAACCTTTGGGCGATAATGGACAAGCATTCCCGTAATAGGAAAGTTAACATAGAAGATGAGCTTTATCGCGAATTAAAGGAATGCTGGAAAAATTTGCTGAATTTAATCTATAGCATGCCACGAAGAATTAAGTGTCATTAAAGCAAAATATTAACCAACAAAATATTAAATCATTTTTGTCTCGTATAATATACACCTGTATTAATACCCTGTATTAATAAATGATTTCTATTAGTCACTTTTCTTGGTAAAAATACAAAAATCGACTTTTTATTTGTGCGTCCATTTGTTGCCTCGTATTTTCAAAGGATATTAGATTTTGGTTGGTTCATTTCGTTTTTTACGGCTTATCAACCATTTGCAGGTTATTTAAACTTGAAAATAGTTACAGATTTTAATATTTGTGTGGTGGGTCATAATAATGGCTTAGTCATACAAGTCTTACTAATTAATCCATATTTGTGGGGAGAAGAGGTGAACCCTTACCTTCTCCAAAGATATTTGCGCATAAGGGTATATAACGAACCCAAATGGAATTGGAACTTGGTCCTCTAATTTAAGTTTGATAGCCACTATTCATTACACCACCTGGAAAAGATATAAAAGCACATCGTATCCTCCAGCTATGGATTAATTAGCAAGACTTAGATCACTAAAAATCATTATACACCATTGTGCAAATTAATTGAAACAACCACTTTAGTTTCCTTTCTTTCACCATACGGTACGTTTTAGACTCCCCCTAGTGACAGTGTGTAATCGATTTTTATTTTTTTCTTAGACTAGGTAATTTGTAGTGGTGTGCAGTAATATGAATCTGTTTTCGGGGTCTATGACGTAATTTGTTTGGTCTTGAAAAAAATTGCGTCATCCGTGATTACATCAGATTTTCATCACGCCCCGACACTATTGACTCGACTGTCGATTAGTTGTCCTACGACCATTGTCTGCGATGGACATTACTCCAAGTAAGCGTACGAAAATAGAAACTGCGCGAACACACTGGCAATCCTTACTAGCAAATCAACATACTATAGACTAGCCGGAAACTCTCCTGATTTAAATCCAATCGAAAATCTGTGGTCAATCTGCAAGAAACGACTTAGTGGAATGGACATACGAAATAGAAATATTTCCACTGGGTCATGTTTCATTGGAAAAATACGAAAAAAAGGTAAATAATAACGGAATTATTCGTTTTGTTATAAGGAAAATATAGAAATCGATATACCCCGTCACACCAGTGGGTCTAAAACTGAGCGTATGGTGAAAGAAAATAGACTAAAGCGGTTGTTTCAATTAATAGGCACAAGAGTGTAATCTCAAAATATTTTCTGGCTTTAAATAACCTAAAAATGGTTGATAAATTAATCAATAAATCAATTAAAGTATTCTTTAAATACACTGTCAACCTAAGCGTTTTAATTAAAAATAGCTTTCCATTTTTAACGTCACTGGTTTTTTTTTTGTTTTTTCTTTTCAAATAAATTTCACCCAATTCAAACTTCGATTGCGAATCGCTGTAGAAGATTACATTTGAAATATTACCGATGCCTGAAGTGAATAGTAAGTAGTTAAGTTTAAGAATTTTAGGAAGAGAGGTGACGATTGACCTTTCATTTGAAGAGGTCAGAATCTGAAATGTTTAGTGAGATAAGCACACGAGTCTTTTTTACAAAAGGAAAATTCGGAGTTGACTTTGTATTATTACATTTGGAACAGAGAGAAATAATGGTAATCCGATTCCGGAGAACTAAAGCGACGTGTCTTAGCTTTGTGACGGTTACACACCTGGCCCAGTGTCGGATCCTTTGGTTACGGCGCCAACGGTGACGTCGCTCCTCCTGGTCGCTCCTCCTGGGTCCAAGCGTGCCGCTCCAACCCTTTGGTCAGATGATCACCAGCCTCGCCTTTCCCGACTCGCTTCCAATACCTGGTCACTAAAGCAACTATACCGATCTCCGGTCTGTCTACCCACGCTGTGTTTAGATCTTAGACAGACGGGACCAGCAGGGATCGGGGCCGATACAAGTTGAGTCCGACGGGGTGGCAAAACACAAATAAAATAAAAACTCACGACACCAAACAAAATTGCTGATAAAAAGGGTAACAACCTTTTTATATCTTACAGTTCGTTACATAAAAACAAAATTGTTCTCATTTCCCGACCCGCTCTGTGGACTATGGCACCAAGCTTCTATCACACAATAGAAAAAATGTCGAATTACCTACTTTCTAGAATCATGTATGTATGTCGGAGTGTGGTTCAGTTCGACACTGGGGCTAATTTCTATCGATCATTCGCAGTTGATTCTTCTCTCCGACTTGAGTTGTATTTCTTCTTCGTCTGCTTGGGCTGGTAGTTTTCCTGTTTCAACTTGGTGGAAGATTTCTTGTTTCAACTTAGCCGCAACTCTCTGTCGTCTGAGGTGGTCTCTTCTCACTGCCGTCCGGAGCTGAACTTTAACTTCTCATCGACTTTCGGCTTGTCTGCAGCTCCAATTCTTCTCAGGCTTTCAGGCAATCTTCTTCTTCATCTACTTGGGCTGGAAGTTCTCCTGTCTTCGACTTGGGCTGGAAGGATTTCTTGTCTGAGGATTCTTCTGCCCGCAAAGGGGCGAGTGAATCGGGCCTGATGGCCGCGTTCAGGCTCTATCCCTGCCCGCGGTCCAACTCTCAACTCCAACTGCAACTCCAACTCAACTCATTTCTGTCGACTGGGGTCCTGCTTATATTGACGCCGCAACAAACTGGGGTGGGTCTGTCGGCGTCAGGGTTTTCTCGATAATTCCAAAAGCTGCATTAATTCTGTCTTCTCCATTATCGCTATTGTTTTCGCCCCTACTTCCTCGCAGTACCTTTGGTGGGGCGGCGCACATCCATCTCTCTTAGTCTCTCGTATGTCAGGTGACCGCTTTTCAATCAATCGTTCCTGATCGAGCATTTCTTCCTTTTCTTCCGCAGGTCACGTGATCGTATTCGACCAATTGTTATTGATCAAACATTTCTTTCCCTTTTCTTCCGCAGGTCACGTGATCGTATTCGACCAATTGTTATTGATCGAACATCCTCTCCCCTCTGTTTGCGGGCGTGGTTACATCGTTCTTGTTTAAAAAAAACAAATCCAATTTTGCCCTTTTTGCACGTACGCAAAATGACAATCTTTGGCTTTTCTCTCACCTGGACTTTGTCAAACAGCCCGCTGCTAATTAGTCTTGACTTTAGAAAGGATCTTTTCCGCCTTCTTGGCGCCCTCTGTGAGCCAAAAGCAATTGTCCTCTTTTTTTACCTCTTTGTTTTTCCTGATAGTCGAAAATCTTAATTATCTACATTGAAATGTCTCTACTTTATTAACGTGGGTGTCCAATTCTTAACAGGTCTGTATATCGTTCCACCGGTCACTCCCCTCAACCCAAAGACACTTTTTCTCTGATTAAAAAATTGTTTCATTGTTCCCAAAATTTCTCTTTATCCAAATTGATAAGGTGTCTTTCCATGCAAAAGTAGGCTAGGTGCTTTGACCGACATTCTTTATCAAAATGACTTTCGAAAATCGGCCAAGACGCTGACCTAATTCTCTTTCTGACTCCTATCTCCACCCTCAATTGGGTCATGCGTCATACATTTCTCTTTCTTTCTTTTTCTTCCCTTCCTTCCTTTTTCCTTTCTTTCCTTCTTCTTTCCTTAGGATCGTCTAGTACACTCTTAGTGAATTATTTTCAACTCAGTTATTTTCCGTTTTTAAAAAAAAATTAACAACCTGTTTAATAAACTGAGTAAGAAAAAAATTAAATCATATTTCTATGAATATTTCTAATAATGCAAGGTGCCACAGCTTTATAGGGTTAAACTAATTAAATTCAAGAAGGAGCTGATCTGAACATTTGCCGTGGGAATAGCGATATGCATCGAACATTATTCCGTTTGTATGGAAGAGGCCCCAGAGTAGAAAATTAGTACCCCACCCACCAAAAAAATGTTTAAACGATTTTGACCTTAATCAAGATTGGTAATTGAGGATTGAACATCTCCATCCCAGATGTGGAAGCAATTCTCCATTTTTGGCCTAATATGACGTTTGACAAGAAAAAAAACATATGCAAAAAGAGGGCAGGTTCCATGAGACGATCAGTCAGTTATGTGCCATGCGTGATACACACTTTTGATACATGACTGACGAGGCAGATTTTTTTTCTGCGGTAGACCAGTTACCAACCAAGGCTATAGAACCTAGTCTGTCTTGCTATTTACTGATACCTGGAGGAGAAGAAGAGGATTGATACATTTCCCAATGGTATTAGCGCGTAAGTGAATTTCAATCAGTTATGTGTTATGCGTGATACACGCTTAGGCGATCATGTATCTTTCGATACATGACTGACGAGGCAGATTTTTCTCGTAGTAGGTTTCCATTTCTTTCTACGGTAGACCAGTTACCATCCAAGGCTATAGAAGCCGGTCTGTTCTGTTATTTAACCATATTTAAGTACGATACTAACGTTTAAAGCACAGAGTTCCATAATATAAACATATACCTTGTACATTTATAAAGCTACCACTCGTCCGTACATTGAATATTGCGGCCATATCTGCTCCAGCTATATACATCGTATATACTCGCGTATCATGCGAATTTTGAAGAGCTAATTTTGAAGCTAATTTTAAGAGTGTCGCATTATACACGTGAATTAAATTTAGCGTATGTACTGCTGGCCCAGAGGCACAGTAAAGTAATGGATAGTGGCTCAGTTGGAGGAATCGGAGAGCCGAGTTCTAATTCCATTCACATATGTGCTAATACCCTTGGGAAAGGTATGAATCCTCTTCTTCTCCCTCCAGCAATGGCGAAATGGGAAGGTAGACCGGATTGTATAGCCTCGGATGGTCTACCGCAGAAAATAATGACAACCTACCTCGGGAACAAATCTGCCTCGTCAGTCATGTATCGAAAGATACATAATCGTCTAAGCGTGTATGAAGCATAGCACATAACTGAACTGACCGTTGGCCCTGGCTAAGCCGTTAGCAAAACTATATATACATTTACTGGGTTCTATTTACTACTAGCAGTAGAGCCCGGCGTTGCCCGGGGATGTAATAGTAAGAGATAGATTAAGTATCGACCATCATAAAGACTGAAAAATAAAATTGACAAAGATTATTGTTTAAGGTTGACGGACACGCATGTCTTAATTGTTTTTTTTTTTGTTTTTTTTTACGAATTGGTCAAACCCAAACTCAAACAAAAACATTGTTTTCAATCGTTATGAGTCTACCGATTGAATAGAATTTTATTATAAACAATTGTCTTGTAAATGGAATTTTTAAAGCATTCTGAATATAAAAATAAAGAAAAAGTGTGCAAGACAATAAGAAACACTACCTGCCCAAAAAAATGAAGTTTTGTTGAAATCGGTTGAAAATTGTAGGAAATCCGATCCCATATATAAACGAGCACACACACACACACACAAACAACCTGGGTTTTGTAATAATTATAACTCGATATGAGTTGCCCCCTTTCATTCTCGTGATACCTCTTAATCGTGTTTTCAAATTGATTTCGTCAAAAAACATTTGTGTTTTTCCAATTGTTGGCGCTGTCAGAACCACCGCAAGGTAATTTTACGTAGTCCTGTGAAGTTTTGTTGAAATCGGTTGAAAAATGTAAGAAATCCGATCCAATATATAAACGTACACACACACACACACACACACACACACACACACACACACACACACACACACACACACAAAATCTGCGTTTTATAGCAAGTAGGATGAACAAATTATCTTTAATGCCAGGGGTAAATATGTGGAGTCTATAACCCCAGGGGAAAATTTATGGCGTCAGCTTCTTTTTCCTACCCATCACCCGCTTTTATAATCCTACGTAAGTCCAGTTGAACAGTTGTCGTCGCAGAAAGCGGCATCAGCGAGATGAGTTCAAATTCTGACCATATCTGCACTATTCAAGTACACACAAATACATGGCGGAAGTCCATATATCGTATATATTCACGTATCATTCAACTTTTGAAGACCTAATTTTGAAGCTAATTTTAAGGAGGTACATCATACACAATATATAAAATTAGGTTATGTACTGCTGGCTACGCCAATGACTAAAATATATATCCACATACTGTAGTCCAAAAGTACAGCTGTATTTTAAGTAAACATGAAAAAAAAATTCCAATCAATGAAGAAAGCCGGAACATACAACGGCCGAAACATTGCGAATATGGCAATAAAGATGAGGATAGCAGTTTGAATAATGTAAATAATGCAAGTAATCATGATACCTCATCTCAGAGATATAAACAGATATTGAAGAAAAATTCCAATAACCTGAAGAAGGCCGGTGCGTATATCGGCCGAAACTTTGTGAATATGGCAATGAAGATGGGCACTACAGTCCGAATAATGTAAATCATGCAACTCGTTATAATACCTCATCTCAGAAATATAAACAGATATTGAAGAAAAATTCTAAAAACCTGAAGAAGGCCGGTGCGTATATCGGCCGAAACGTTGTGCATATGGCAATGAAGATGAGGATTACAGTCCGAATAATGTAAATCATGCAACTCGTTATAATACCTCTTCTCAGAGATATAGACCTATATTGAAGAAGGCCGGAGCGTATAACGGCCGAAAAGTTGTGAATATTGCAATGAAGATGAGGATTCAGTCCGAATAATGTAAATCATGCAACTCGTTATAATGCCTCATCTCAGAGATATAGGCAGATAGAGCTGTTAGAGCTAGATCAGAATATAGATTAACTGTATAATTCGTCTCCTCCTGGGTTTTTCTCATGCTTTGATAAGTTTGGCCTTTAGAAATTCTCTGTAAGCAGAAGTGGGGTTAATTCTTACGTCATCCATTCAAATTCCAGACGAAAAGCAACCCATAATGATTACCGATGATTGACCGCTCAATAGAAAACTTCCCGCTTCTTACTGATGCTTCTCAGACGCCACCCCATCGCCAACCAACGCAGCCGTCAAACTTCGTCCTATTTTCCCCTGTAAATAGCACGTTCTGGAAATGCAGTTTTAGCTAGTATGTCGCCCAGTTGACATGCTTAACGAGCTGGTCTGGTTATAAAGGATGGCGAACAATTGATTTGCTGCACGTTTCTGACTATCTCAGTATGCGCATCGAGACGCTGGGAGTACATTTGCAGCCCCAATGGCATCGGATATCAATTTAACTACGTTTAATTGGTCGCTTGTGCATCTTAATTTGAAATTGGGTTCCATTCTTCAGTTTCCTGGATGTACGATGGTCACTTGCAAAGCGACTCGAAATGATTAAAGTTGTTGCATGATCAAGAACACGTTTTACAGTTCAGGTTGCTTAAAAATTAAAAGAGTATCCATAAAACAATATACTCCGAATCTCTACAGTCTGTTGCCTGTTGCATAGAACCACGAACGCATGTCCGTGTTGCAAAGCCTTTAATCAAGTAAATTTGAACTAAATGCAAAGATATTTCAAAAAGAAATTCGCACGCATAAAATTTTTTCAAGCATTGTATTAAATTATTCGGCTTAAAGAAAAAAACAACGCTTGATAATCACTTGAGAATTTACCTAATTTATTGAGTTTGATCGCTGCTAAATCCTGATTCACTGACAATTTGTTTTTTTGCTAAATCTTGATTGATTGATAATTCTATATTTGCTAAATCTTGATCTAATAAGGATTTCATATTAGCTAAATCCTGATATATGGAAAAATTGATGATTTGATCTTTGCGAAATGATGATCTATTGATATTTGATGTTTGCTAAATTCTGATCTATTGATGATTTGATCTTTTGTAAATCTTGATCTATTGATAATTTGATTGTTGCTAAATACTGATCTATTGATAATTTGATCTTTTGTAAGTCCTTGTCTATTTATGATTTAATCATTTGTAAATCCTGATCTATTGATGGTTTGATATTTGCTAAATTCTGATCCGTTGAGAATTTAATGTTTTGTAAATCCTTATCTATTTATGATTTGTTCATTTGTAAATCCTGATCTATTGATGATTTGATATTTGTTAAATTCTGATCCGTTGAGAATTTGATGTTTTGTAAATCTTTATCTTTTTATGATATGATCTTTTGTAAATCCTGATCTATTGATGATTTGATCTTTTCGAAATGCTGATCTGTTGATATATGTTGTTTGCTAAATTCTGATCTCTTGATGATTTGATTTTTTCCAAATCCTTCTTTAATCTGTATACTATATACCGTATTTTCCGGCTTACAAGGCGCTGCGGCTTGGAAGACGCAATATAATATTGGAATATTGGAAAGAAATTGCTAAGAAAAAAAGTCATTCTCATACAACGACACATTTACCATGCGTCCCTCACATACAGGCGCCACGTATTGTTTACATTAATCACTCGTCCGATTTTGTTTGTATAGCAATGACATATTAGTCAAGAGCAGAAAGGCTCCTGCTGCTAGTAAACAGAGCCTATTTAAAATTGTGGCTCGGCTCCAGGAAGGTTTATATTGGAAATACTTGTAAGAGCTAAGTACTAAGGTTACATCATATAAAGGGCTGAATTAGATAAATAGTTAGTATTAACGTGTAACATACAAATAAGTCAAGCCAATTAGGTGACCGTCCACGCTTACTTGAGTTTGGGTGTTGCCTTACATTCGTTTTGGAAGAAGCACGCGGATTTTTAAGGGTATTTTTTGAGGAAAAAAGTGCGTCTTGTAGGCCGGAAAATACGGTATATCACATTAAGATAAGGATTCTCATGCAAAGAAAGGTTATTTTAGGACTGAGTGTGAAGTATATATAGATATACGCGTGAGAATATATTACAGGTCCACTATCCGCAATCCGAAATTCTTGGGATCATCTGTATTTGAGTTTTAAGCCTTTTGGGGTTAGAGAATAATTATGGTCAGGACAAAAGAAAAGATATATTGATAATACAAAATAACATTACACGTTATTGACAAATACAGTAATAAATAATGTAGTAATGGTTAATTATATTCCATAAATACATGCAGTAGGGAAATTTATTTCTAAAAAAAAATTACGTAAACTTAATAATCATCTTACTGATGGGCTAAAAATGCATATTAGGGCCGGTTGATCTTTTTAGGAAATCAGCATTGTATTCAGTATACAAGTTGAAGATTAAGGTGATAAGTACTAACACCAAAAATTAGATTCATAGCTTTAACTAAGTTTTGAGCATTTAGATTTAAATATCATCTAAGAAAATACCTAATTTCCACAAGTTTTTGCTGACAAACTGACTTCAAAGTTTTATGATTTCAAGAATAAATCCAAATAAAGTTAATATCTTTTGTATTAGATACATTAAAATGGAAAATTCAAACCAGAATTCTAATTATGAATCAACACAAACAATATGTCATTTTGTTTTTTTTACTGTATTTGTTAAGTAGAAACTGTGTAAAAAATTGTAAAAGATTACAAAAAATGCAATTCAATGAATAATGTTTGTCACATCATTTGTTAGATCCTAATTAATAAAAAACAAAACATAGATAAACGTGTATATAACACCATAATACTGCTGGGCAGAAAATATAAGATAAAATATTTTAAATTTACATTGTTTATTAAAATTCGAACTAAAACTTCTGTATTTTATAACATATTACATTATAATATGACTAAATTGTTTATTATAATTTGAAGTAAATGAAACTCTCATTTGATGGCACAATGACTTAATAATAATGTGTATCTTGTCTATATATACACTTTGTAAAGCTTTAATACCTTTTGTATTAGAAACATTGAATGGAAAATATATTCATACCAGAATTCTTATTATGAATCGCAAGCAAAACGTCATTTTTTTACTGTATTTGATAAGTAAAAACTGTGTAAAAAAACTGTAAATGATTACAAAAAGGCTACTGAAACTTGATGGATCATTTGTTAGATCGTAATTTATAAAAGAAATAGATAAATATATACAGTGGAGTTTCAACACGGTATTCTTCAGTCAGACGCAGCATAGAAACACGAATGTTCTGTAGTAACTCAACTTTCTGACATATTTTTGTGGAGTAGCTGAACACCCCCACAAGATGGACTGGTTTAAGATTATTCAAACAGCTTTCACTCCTAGAGAGGGAGAGAAGGAGCTAACGACTACAGTTAACACTGCTTGCTGAATCTCTCGGCAGAGATGAACCCAGAAGTGACTATGCCGAAGAGGAGAGTCTCATATGGGGAGGTATACAGCTACCCGACCCTGTGTATGGTACTATTTTTTTCCAAAAACTGTATTGCTGGTAATACATTTTTCTTCAAAAATTCTATTTCTGGTATAATTTTTTTTAAAATGTATAGCTAGTAAGATATATATATATATATATATATATATATATATATATATATATATATATATATATATATATTTTCAAAAAATGTATTGCTGGTAATTTTTTTTTCAAAATTGTATTGCTATGTCACCTTATATAAACTTAATAATGTCCTTCAAAAGTGTAAATTTTAAATTCATTTTTCTTTTCACCTTTGAAAGTGAAGCCTGAAGATCCAGAAAAAAATAAAATTCTATGGTTAAATAAATTATTACTAATGGAGCCCTAAAGTGGTCTGTTTTCATTTAAATTAAGTTATTCGCCTTATTATTGTGCTCTCAGGATTTCATCCTCCTTGGGATTATTCATACGGGTTACCAAGATTTTCGTTACTCATATATATATATATATATATATATATATATATATGTAGCGACTCTAAGTCGTAAATGTTTGTCGGACTCATTACAATCTTTAACTAAATAGGCTATTGGTATAACTTAGATAACTATTTTAGTTTAACAAAAATATTTATTTTTAAAGATCTCTAGCCGGATATACTTTTTTTTTGGCAGGGTGGGGAGAACGTGTTTACCTATCATCTCGTTGTCACTGTATATATGATTATGCCTTAGTGTGTTTGTGTATTTGTTTTATTATTTTGTTTTTAGTTTAATTTATTGTACATTTATGATCAGTACTGCTGACTGGTATATTTATTTAAGACTAACCCAGTCACACTCCTGAACCTAACCACCAGTCGATGAGTTAAGTCAGCGCTTTCTTTCATTTTGGCCAATTTTTCTTAGATTTTCGCCGTTAAATCTTATACTCTACGGAATAAATGATTTAAAATGGATATTTGAAAATTATAAGTCAAAATAAAAATGTGTTATTTGATAAACAAATCATATAAATCATTAGAGATTTTTAAAAGATTATTTATAAAATTAAAACAAGAAATAAATTGCTTATTAAGTATGTCTCTAGCTCAGATAGGGTTCAGATTCGCGTAGCCCGACTAACCACATTAATTTTATTTCATTCTTGTTTTACTTAATATTATCCTATGTTTTTTTTCTTTCTGTCTAATCCTATCGATACACACACACATTCATGTATATATATATATATATATATATATATATATATATATATATATATATATATATTTTAAGACATTTTTATATTACACGTTCTTAAGTTGTCCTAATGTCTTAAAATAGTAATTGTTGGTCTTTGTCCATTTCATAATGTGTGACGTCATTTGTATACATTTGGATACGCATCGAGCTGATATGAATGTACGAGAGAAAATCATGGATAATTGTGGCTTAAAAACAATAAAATCGACCTTGCTAACCGAAACGCTCCTCTTTGGCTAAATCAGTAAAAACACGTCAGGCTATATGAAGGTTCCGTATAGGATACAGGTTGGATTGCTGTCGGAGGACGCATATTTTGTATGAAAATTTCTCGGACATTCAGGCCGGTAAATGTTGTATAATACTGTTTATTATAAACAGAGCATTTATTCAAATATTTGTATCTATAAAAAGAACGTATAAACATAAAAAATATCTTAAAATAGTAATTGTTGGACTTTGTCAATTTCATAATATATATATAAATATATATATTCAGGCCTGCGTCCTTGAAAACCGAGCAAACCGTACTTGACATTATCCACAAGCTCCAGAAGGATTTCTCCTTCAATCAGCAGTTGAATAAATTTGCTAAGATTGGGGATAATTCTGTGTTGATATTTTAAAGTTCAACCACTGGAATTTTGTCTGAACCAGTGCCCTTCTTAGGGTCAAGGACTTTGAAAAGTCTAGAGATTTCTCGCGCTGTGATGATAATATTATTGAGATTGTGCTCAGTGGGACGTGGGAAGTCGGGTCGGCTGTGTTCATTAGAGTTAGAGGCAAAAATGGAGGCCAAGATGTTCGCCTCATCTGTCAAGTAAGATATGACCTCGGGGTCATTTATAATTATTTGCACATCCGCTTTATCGCTGTTCATGATTTGGTTGGTGATCTTCCAGAATTCACGGGGTGCAATTTGTTTCTTTTCAACATTAATTTAGACTGCTCGTGCATAGATGCACTTGGCATTATACAAGAATAAAAGAGGGATTGTTCCCGAAATACACAATTATACACACACACACACACACACACACACACACACACACACACACACATATATATATATATATATATATATATATAATAACAATAATAATAATAATATAAACATAAGTAATTATGCTCGTCTGGAAAACCTTAGGTATTTTGGCTGGTAATTGAACAAACCAATGCCCAAGGAAAAATAAGGGACAAAAAAGAAAGAACTAAGAACATGAAACTGAGGCGAAAACAATCGTCCAGAATCCAAGTTCAGATTCAAAAGAAAAAAATTTCAAAACGAGTAAAGCAAAAGTAACTAAGTAAAGTGCTCAATCCACTAAGTAGAGCAAATCTAACTATGAATCTAAAGAGCCAGGTAAACCCTGAAGATCCGTGTATATGTATATATATATATATTTATATCACGAGGCCGGCATCCCGCTCTCACCCCTTCACTGTCGAAACTCCTAAATGTAGCCGTCTCTTCTACTGTAATAACTTCATGTCTTGCACCTCTCGCCTGTGGAACTCACTTCCCTTCTCCTGTTTCCCTGTGAGCTATAATCTTCAGCTATTCAAGTGTAATGTCAATCGACATCTCCAGTTGCCTTAATCTATCCACTACCCTCATCCTTTCTTCTATCACTCCTATCTGATCTTGCTATTTTCTGTAACCCCTTGCGTCCTAGTGGCTTCCCTGCCTTGCTTGGGGTGAAACGCTTATATATATATATATATATATATATATATATATATATATATATATATATATATATATATATATATATATAACCGTATGTAACAGCATAATTGTCCAATGGTGCAACAGCAAAACTGTGTCCAATTGTTAGATTAAACTTTGAAACGCAGAAATGATCAAATATATCTTACTGGAATACACCGAAGTTTTTATAACACAGTTGTATCTACTTTGATCCATAAGAATGTATTTAGCTCTCAGCTGAAATGATGATCCATACTTCTGTTGTGAGCACCTGATCCAGTTTTCATCTCTACTGTTCCGTCTTTTTTTAAAACTTATTCACCTTTCTCTTGTTAGTTTTTGAAAGGACTTTGAAGATGGAAGCAAGAGTATGAATATTGGCACTTTTTCAATGAATCTCACGACAAATCATGACTAGACATTGTTATCTGAAAGCCTGGCAAAAAAAAATATGATTCCAACACGCTACATAAAAGTTCACATGTTTCAAAACAAGAGACGAAAACTTCAATATAATTATTTT
This sequence comes from Acanthosepion pharaonis, assembly GCA_903632075.3. Lineage (NCBI taxonomy): Eukaryota > Metazoa > Mollusca > Cephalopoda > Sepiida > Sepiidae > Acanthosepion > Acanthosepion pharaonis. Next base: position 1,498,848 of record CAHIKZ030005072.1, read on the forward strand.
ACTTTTGTACCGAGCACTATTTTTTTAAAATAAAAAAAAAAATACTAAAGAACTTTGGATTATTTACCTAACGAGTTCTTTCCTATTTTCTATATTTTTTATATATATTTATATATATATATATATATATATATATATATATATATATATATATATATATATATATATATATATATATATATATATATATATATATATATAATGCTCCAAGTATTCCATGGTTATTATATATTACATTGAAATCGTTATATATTACATTGAACACCTAAATGACCTTTTCCCCTCACCATTGCTCATTTGGGAAAATAGTAGAGCTGACTCAAAACCATTTTAACTTGTTCTCTTTGTAGCTGAATAAGAAACGTTTTTTCATTGATTCTTACGACAAATGGTGTAAAGATAGCTAAACTCTCCAAGCTTATCAGAAGACTCATCGATCATAAACGAAAATAACATGTTCATCATTAATTAATCATAGCTAAGGATCGGAAGCTCATGAAGAACTGAAAAAAAGTTCATATATATATATATATATATATATATATATATATATATATATATATATATACATAATATTCCAGGATCATTTTCCAACTTATTCAAGATGATCTTTGCCATCTCTAACCTTCTAACTTTCTGTCCTGGGGTAACATGGTGTCTGACAAATTTCACGTTCATTGCTCTCTCATCTGCAAAACATCTTATTAATTAAGTTGGATTTTTCTTCATTGATCTTTCCTGTTCTGACCTTCTGATCCAGTTTTCCTCTCTACTGTCCCCATTTTAAAAAAAAAAAAAAACTTATTCACCGTTCTCTTGACGGTACTAGGATGGATTTTGAAGATGGAAGCCAGAGAATGAATGTTGGTACCATTACTAAAGCCTGAATCATCATTTTTTTTACTAGCTGAATAACTCAAAGAGTTTTTCAATGAATCTCACGACAAATCATGACTAGACATTGTTATCTGAAAGCCTGGCAAAAAGAAACTCAATTTGTTTAGTGATTATTTAAATATAAAACGTTCTGCGGATTGGACAATTATCGCATGATGTGACACGATTTGGACAATTTTGCTGTCACCCACGGAAAATAGGAAATTTTACCACTGTATATTTTTCTAAAGAAAAATTAATCTCAGATTATTATTATTATTATTATTATTATTATTATTATTATTTCTGCTATGGACACACTACCTACCAAGTCTGCGGAAAGACCTAAGGCAGGTCGTGGTGTGTTGTTATGGCCACATTTCATGTTAATTTTTTTTTTTTTTTTTTTTTTTTTATCTCCGATGAAGTTGCTAGCGTTACATAGACAAAGTTCTCCTTAGTGTGTGTGCTGTACTTAATAAGACAATTTTCTGTATGTCTCTTAAGCTGGGGTTTCCAGGGATTCTTTCAATGTGTTGTTTTGTTCCATTTTTTATAATTCCAAGTGCACCTATTACCACTGTTTATTATTATTCCACATTTTTCTATTTATTATTAGGTCTTTTTATTTTATTTTTCAAATTATTGGTTGCTATGTTACAATGCCATATCAATTTATCTGGTTTTTTAATCGCCTATTTGAAGATCGATGGTATAATTAGAATGGTGACATCTTCTGAAACTCACATTTTACAAATGATTTTGCACATTGTGATGCCATCCGACATATTCCATGTTGATGCCATTGTTACGGATCTGTCTAGCTTAAATTTGCTCTGTTTCCTAGTGAAAAGGTTTCTGGATGCAAGAATAAAGCCTTCAGTTTCAGACATTGAGCGTAACCAGTAGATATTTATTTATGGATATTGGTGCAGAGGTTTGTCTTGCCAGCGTTAATCTGTTCAAGGGCTTTATCCTTAATTTATCTTTTTTATTGTTTTTTCTGTTTTGATTTTTAGAATTCTAAGTTATTGTTGTTTGATTTGCCTTCTTTTTTATTGAAACTTTCTTAATTTTATTCGTTATTATATATGCCAGAATGAATTAAACAGTAATCTTAACCCCGGGGTATGTATAGACGGTGCATCTTCGGACGACGTAAAAAAAAAAACAACAATAATATATATTATTATATATATTATTATTATTCATGCTTTTAAACGACAGGCTGAAACAATTTTTGGGATGCCATCCGACATAGTTGATGCCATTGTTACGGATTTTATTTAATTTTTCGTTTTGTGTTCTGACAAGATATTTATTTATGTGGGTAACCCTTTCCTTAATTTCCTTTTTTATTGTTTTTCTTTTTAGAATTCAGTTATTAGTGTTACGAGCAAACTTTTCTTAAAAAATTAAATAAACAGTAAAAGCTTCGGACGACGAAACACAACAATAATATATATAGTATATATATTAAAACGACCTGTCGTTTTTTATTTAAACTTGTGTTCATAAAGGAAGGATTTTCTGGACACAAGAAAAAAATACAAAATCAATATATATATATATATATATATACAATATATATATATATATATATATATATATATATATGTGTGTGTGTGTGTGTGTGTGTGTCTGTGTGTGTCTGTGTGTGTGACATTAATGCATGTTTCATTAAATAATATAGATAAGTTTTGTCTATTTATTTTAAGTAAATTCCTTTCATATTTCTTATTGTTGAAAGACGAAAGGAAAACACCATATTGATACATGTTTAAATCCAATCTAAACTTTCGGCTTACACAATTTCAATAAATCAAACACACGGACGAAACAACAATGACAGTCCGCCCTTGCTGCATGAAAATTTACAAGTAACGACAAAATCGTAGATACGATACACGGAATCGAAAATCGCGTCGCAGCTTGTGACGTCACACATGACCACGCGGGAGTAAAAAACGAGAAGTATAAAGTATGGGAAGCCATTGGTATAAACCAATGGCTTCTGTTATAAATTATAGGTATTTAAGGACATTTGTGGAGAGTTCATAGTTTAATTTGTTCGGGTTAGGTTTCAACGGTTTATGTATAAAGCTTCAAGAATTTTTAATTTTCGTTTATTGTTGTCAGGTTTAAGTATAGTTTTCCGGAATTGAGTACGCGGAGAGGCATGTTGGTTTAAATGTCTAAATATGGTGATTTCCTTTCGTCTTTCAAAGATAATGTGATTAAGCTTACCAGACAATACGAAAGGAACTTACTTAAAATAAATAGACAAAACTTGTCTATATTATTTAATGAAATATGCATTAATGGAAAATTACTGCCTAAATATACAATAATATATATATATATATATATATATATATATATATATATATTATTTATTTTAGGATATAAAATTGAAAAACATATCAAAAATCGCTACACAATTGATGTTGCGTTTCGACGCATATCAATGCGTCTCAACAGGCGAATGTAATTAATCGTTTATGATTATGTTATTAAGCTTATAAGACAATATCAAACGAATTAACATAAAATAGACAATACTTGCCTATGTTATTTAATGAAACATGCATCAATATATATATATATATATATATACATATATATATATATAATTTATGTATTTAGACAGCAATTCTTGTTTTATGCACATTTCATTGAATACGACAGACAAGGAGCTTTGATTTAGTTTTTTTATACAATTTCTCATGCGATCTAATAATTTCCTTCGTTTTAGATGATAAATTATATAAAAACTGTCCGAATGTTCTTTTTATCCGAGCACTTTCGGCTATACATTTACCCATTTTCAATAAAATATATTAAATCTTAAATAAGAAATAGTTTGTTGCATGTATGTATTCATATTTTTCATTTTTGAAATGCTTTGAAAAATGAAAACATATAAATATATATTAATTAATAACCATGGAACATTAGTGTTTGAGTCTTCATATATATATATATATATATATATATATATATATATATATATATATATATATATATATATAATAAATTCATTCTTCTTTCTTCTATTACCCCTCTCTCTAAAGCCTTCATACATTTCATTTTGTGTTTCCCTCTCTCACACATACACTCGCACTAAAATTTTGTTTTTTTTATATTTTCCATTTCTTTTTGAATTTTTAGATCTGATGAATTGGATCGTGATTATTTCAATGTAATATATAATAACCATGGAATACTTGGAGCATTATATATATATATATATATATATATATATATATATATATATATATATATATATATATATGAAAATATATATAGAAAATAGGAAAGAACTCGTTTAAATAATCCAAAGTTCTTTAGTATTTTTTTTTATTATTTTAAAAAAATATCGGTACAAAAGTAAAGCATAAATATAATTATTTATTTAAAATATGATTCCAACAAAATAAGAGTTCTCATGTTTCAAAACAAGAGCCGTAAACTTCAATATAATTATTTGAATTAAATTGAATTAAAGTTCTGTTCCATCTTCGCGAATTTTTTTTTTTAAAATTTCGCTCTGTTCCATCTTCAAGCGAATTTTTTTTTTTTTTTTAATTTCACTTGGAGATGGAACAATACTTACAAAGGACAGGAAATGGAATGTATACATGCATGTATGTGTGTGTAATCTTTTGTATTTTGTTTTTTATATATATATATATATATATATATATATATATATATATATGTCTGTGTATATATGTGTGTATATGTATATATATATGTATATGTATGTATGTATGTATGTATATATAATTGTGTGTGTGTATATGTTTATATATATATATATATGTGTACAATTTTATTAAATTCCCTCCCTATTATTCTAACATCAAATTGTCGATATTCACCACGAAATGTATCTTTATGCATTAGACATCCGTCGACATTCATTCTCTTCCCTTATCTAAACCTCCCCACCACCCTCTCCTAAAATTCTCTCTGTTTAAATTCTGTTTTCACTTCCGGAGTGGTTTTTTCTGTTTCATTTTGAATTTATATATACGATTCAATGGAATAAATTATGACATATTTAAGCCTTTTATTATATATATATATATATATATATATATATATATATATATATATATATATATATATATATATTAGGGTGAGCGATTTCTGTTCGACATAGGACGTAAAATAAATTGTTGTCCTACATTGCGTTTTCTTGGCTTTTTTATTTGTCATTTTTTTAACGCTCCTCCCCCATATAGTCTGACAGCCCTGGTTGCAGGAGAGCTGTACGCTTATCTTTGGGGTGAACCGAGGAATCCTACTATTTCTCAAGGTGTTTAGCGAAATGAACTCAATTTGCTCCCCCGTTTATGAAGTTTCTAAAATCGTTTCATTGTCTTTCTAATAGACCCCTTTTTTTACGATTCTCGTCTTTTGGGGTGAAGATAAAACCTTCTAATAAGAAAACCAAATTCAAACCGAAAGAACCACGGCTAGAATTTTGAATTCGGCTTTCGCCCTCGTCTTATGATACGACTATAACACTATCACTTTATCTAATTCGTCCCAATGTTTTTGTCCCTTACACTAAGAAAGAAAAAAAAATCTGCTCAAATCTTTATTGGAAGCCGCGCCACCTAACAATTATCAATGGAGCATTGTCAGAACATTACCATATTTAATGTTTATGCATTTGCATTGAATAAATAGAACTCTAGATCATATTTGACGTGAATGGATGACGGCAGTAAAAGTGAATTTCGGATCACATGTTCTACGTGCATGAAAAAAACTATGCAATCGCGTGGCAACTTGTCGATTGTTGTTTTTCAAGTTTTGAAATGGAGTTTGTTTTTTTGTTTGTTTTTTTTTTGATTCTTTTGATTTCCAACTCTGCTAACTTATTGAAACGAAAGTCCAATGCCGTCATCAAAAATTCTTCTTTCAACCATCAATTAATATCGAATTAAAGAAAACTTGATTCCATGGAAACATTACAGTAAAGTTTGATCCGTATAAACACCGGTTCACATGCGATATATATATATATATATATATATATATATATATATAGATATCAGTCCGAAATTCCATTTTGTTTCGTTATGTTCCCTTACAAGCAAATACCTCTTGACTGTTAAGCCACAAGCTTAGGGCCATGTCAGGTTGAACCACCAATTCCCGTATCGTCACCGAGATTTACAAAAAAGTCTAGCTATTACCTAGAGAGCTGACCGATTGAGAATACGGGACAGCTTAAAAATTAATGGATAACAGCTCGGAATTGGGAAGCGGTCACCCATCTAGATTCTGACCAGTGCCTATGTTGCTTAACTTCGGTGATCGTATGAAGACAGCTGTTTCATCGTGATACGGCTGTTAGTTCTTTTCTTTTTTTTAATCTGCGTGTAAGCTTCCATTATAAATTCTGGATTATCTCAATTACAGACCGTTTGGAATAACCATGTGCTGTAAGCTTGGATGTGCGGATGGTGTAATGGATAGCGACTCAGGATTGGATGTCGCAGTGCCCGGTTCCAATTCCCCTCTGGTTAATCATCTTCACTGACGTGCAAATAACTTTAGGAAATGAAATGAATTTAACTTTTCTACCTCCACCTATGGGTTAATTAGTAGGATTTGTATGAGTAATTATTTGTATGATTTGAAATTGCATATTGAAGTTGTATGATTTGAAGTTGAATGAAGTTGGATGAGTAATTATTAGTAGGAGTAAATCATAATTGTTTACAAAAAAATTAGAAACTAAAAAATATTTTTTATGGTTTTTAAATAAAGATGGAAAAATGTTAAGCCGTAAAAAAATCAATTAATTCTATTACTACTCAATACTAACCACTTTCTGTGATCAGCACATTTTATTTCATATTAGGAAGGACGGATACTTCATAGATCATGGATTGTGAACATGATGATAAAAGCTAACCTACAAGTATGATCAAGTCACGCTAGTAATTTATATCAGAATTCAAGTTACGAATTAATTAAAATTACCTAATTAAAATTATGAGATGAGATATTATGATTACTTAGATTATTTACATTATTCGAACTGTTTTCCTCATCTTCATTGTCATATTCACAAAGTTTCGGCAATTGTACGCTCTGACCTTCTTCAGGTGATTGGAATTTCGAACCTAACCCTTTATTCTATTCACCGGGTAAATTGTTCTAGTTCCACGTGCCATGTCTCTTCCGGATGTCTCGGTTATTTTCCTTCAACCCATCAAGTTTTTGGTTCACCACTGCGGTGGCCTGGTATTGTGGTTCAGTGGATAAAGACGTTGGCTAGATCCAGCGACTAGACCCAAAGTGTTGCGAGTTGGAGAGGGTAATTAACAGGAGATAACTGATAACTGACATCCATTAAACATGGCATGTGAGCGAAATAAACGGTACATTTCGACATTCCAACCACCTGAAGAAGGCCGAAACATTGTAATAAATATGGCAACAAAGATGAGGACAATAGCCTGAATAATGTAAATATTGTACATAATACCTCATCTCAGAAATATAGACAGACACTGAAAGGCCGAAACGTTGTAATAAATATGGCAACAAAGATGAGGACAATAGTTCGAATAATGAAAATAGTGTACATAATACATCATCTCAGAAATATAGACAGATACTGAAAGGCCGAAACGTTGTAATAAATATGAGGACAATAGTCCGAATAATGTAAATAGTATACATAATATCTCATCTCAGATATTGAGGTGTTGGCATGCCGTAAAACAAGCCAAACTAAACCAGACTCACTGCAAAAAACATCTTTATAAAAAATACGTCACTGAAACCTGATCTACAATCTGATTTCTTACAAAAAATATATGTATATACCATTCATACGAACCGATCCTAAATATCTTGTCGGCAATAAATGACGCATTGAGGTGTTGACATGCCGTAAAACAAGCCAAACTAAACCAGACTCACAAGAAAAAGCCCCTTTATAAAAAAATACGTTAATAAAACCATTTCTTACAAAAAATACATATTCTATTCATACGAACCAATTCTAAAAATCTTGGCGCCATTAAATAACTCATTGATATGTTGATATAGCGTAAAAGAAACCTAACTAAACCAGACTCACTGCAAAAACCATCTTTATAAAAAATACGTCACTGAAACCTGATCTACAATCTGATTTCTTACAAACAATATATATATACTATTCATACGAACCTATCCTAAATATCTTGTCGGCATTAAATGACGCATTGAGGTGTTGACATGCCGTCAAGCAAACCAAACAAAACTAAACCCAATTCCTACTATTTTCTCTTCCACTTATTGCACACATTTCACTCATTATTACAATTGTAATATACGAATTTGAAGGTTTCTTGAGGTTTGGGTTGGTTTATATTTAGTAAAACGAAAATTTATCTAATTATATGGGAGTGAAAAATTCAATTCGCTTTACCTGATGATCTACAAAAATAAAATAAGAATAATAGATTCTTAGGTTTATTTATAGGGTGAAAAGAACGACGTTTTTTTTAAGCTTTGGCTTTATGGTAAATCCCATTTGTCTTTGATCTCACAAGAATCCAACCAAATTGAGTCTTTGTTCAAAGAGTTTATTTGACTCACTTCACAACGCTAACGGAGCCGGACGCATTTCCTGACAAACCATGAAGAATCGAACTTTATATCGATCAGATTTCTTCCAGACAAGGCGCTATTTTCAAAAACCAAAGCAAAGGGAATTATCCCAGAATGGATCCGTTATTGTAGATCTGACTTGCAAATGATTGATCTTTTTTTATTCCACCCCAGTTGCATTATCGGATAAAAAAAATTAACTGCTTTTTGACTGTTTTCTGCAGAAAATGAAAATCCATACGTGCGTGCGTTTTATGCCTAAAAGACCATAACACGCACACACACACAAATATATATATATATATATATATATATATATATATATATATATATATATATTACATTAGAATCGTAATCACGATCCAATTCATATTTGAATTTATAGGTCTGATGAATTGGATCGTGATTACGATTCCAATGTAATTAATTGTAAACCATGGAATATTAGTGTTTAAGCCTTTTTATTATATCCTTACTCTGTCTCGGACATTGAGTTCAACCTGGATTCTTTCCTCTTGAAATATACATATACATGCATATATATATATATATATATATATATATATATATATATATATATATATATATATATATATATATATATATATATATATATATATATATATATATATATATATATATTAACTGATTTTAAATATGGTTTCTTCGCTACACAGGAATTACCATGTTTTTTAAAAACGCAAGCTAAAAATTTCAAATTTAATTATATAATTAAATTAAAAGCATTAGTTCTGTTTTATCTTCAAGCGAATTTTGGAAGTATATATACTCTTTAAATTTACATTGAGCACTGTTTTTTTAAAAAAAATAAATATATCAATAAGAACACCGAATTATGTATCTTATTCTTCTTTCCTTTTATTATAATATATATATATATATATATATATATATATATATAAATATAATATCCATTTCATCATGTACCCCGAAAATGAATTCATATTACTGCACGCCACAGCAAATGGCCTAATCTAAGGAAAAAATAGAAATCGATTACACGCTGTTACTCCAGTTGTTCTAAAACTGACCGTATGGTGAAAGAAAGGGAACTAAAGCGGTTGTTTCAATTAATTTGTTCAAGGATGTAGATACTAAACAATACTATTGTTTCGTGGTGAATATGAAACAATTAATCTATTGGAGGGTTTTAAAAGTATTTCAATGTATTTCGCCTATTCATATATTCTGATACATAAAAGTTTTAATAACTTCTACTTTAAAAAATTTAAAAAAAAAATTGGTCCATCAAATTTCCCGCTGCGCACGAACATCGTAACAATTCATTTACGCTAGAGTTTTCAAATCTGTGTAGTACTCGCCCAGTTACCCATAGCCTGCGATCTGGATTGTTTTCAATCAAGTTTTCCATTTGATCATCATCATCAATAATTGCAGGCCAGTGCTTAAATTCATATATACTCGGAAAAAACAAACAAAAAAAACAAACAAATTATTCTTAGAGTCCAAAACTTGTTTCGAATTTAAATTAACCCCAAAGTTTGATAGGCCGTTAAAAAAAAAAAAAATCAGTTGATCCCAAACTGGTACTTTTTTCTATAGAGCGACCTCACTATTATATCGTTGCTCATCACTTTCCCATCATTCTTAGGAAAGTCTTCTGTAGAACGACATCTCTGTCGCTTCAAGTCTCTTCATCATCTGTGAGGAGATTGTCCAGCATTCACAGCCATATAGGAGATTAGATATTACATAGCCGTCCAACACTCTTTTCTTTGTTTCTAAGGACACTCGTCAGTAGAACCACATCTCTGTCGCTTCAAGTCTCTTCTTCAACCGTGAGGAGAGTGTCCAGCATTCACTGCCATAAAGGAGATTAGATATTTCATAGCCGTCCAATACTCTTTTCTTTGTTTCTAAGGACACTCGTCAGTAGAACCACATCTCTGTCGCTTCAAGTCTCTTCTTCATCTGTGAGGAGATTGTCCAGCATTCACTGCCATATAGGAGATTAGATATTACATGGCCGTCCAACACTCTTTTCCTTGTTTCTAAGGACACTCGTCAGTAGAACCACATCTCTGTCACTTCAAGTCTCTTCTTCATCTGTGAGGAGATTGTCCAGCATTCACTGCCATATAGGAGATTCGATATTACATAGCCGTCCAACACTCTTTTCTTTGTTTCTAAGGACACTCGTCAGTAGAACCACATCTCTGTCGCTTCAAGTCTCTTCTTCATCTGTGAGGAGATTGTCCAGCATTCACTGCAATATAGGAGATTAGATATTACATAGCCGTCCAACACTCTTTTCTTTGTTTCTAAGGACACTCGTCAGTAGAACCACATCTCTGTCGCTTCAAGTCTCTTCTTCATCTGTGAGGAGATTGTCCAACATTCACTGCCATATAGGAGATTAGATATTACATAGCCATCCAACACTTTTTCTTTGTTTCTAAGGACACTGTCAGTAGAACCACATCTATGTCGCTTCAAGTCTCTTCTTCATCTGTGAGGAGGTTGTCCAGCATTCACTGCCATATAGGAGATTAGATATTACATAGCCGTCCAACACTCTTTTCTTTGCTTCTAGGGACACTCGCCAGTAGAACCACATCTCTGTCGCTTCAAGTCTCTTCTTCATCTGTGAGGAGGTTGTCCAGCAT
>CAHIKZ030005072.1:1515000-1537500 GCA_903632075.3 Acanthosepion pharaonis
ATATATATATATATATATAGATAGATAGATAGATAGATAGATAGATTAATAACAACTGACAAGGTACTGCAGTTAATTTTTTTTTACTAAAAATGTTCCCTGTGTTCTTATAGTTTTCTCTTTTCTGTACGTAAAATTATGTAGAAATTGTTCGCCTGCACGGACATAGAAACTATTTGCATAATTAGAAATAGTAAATGATTACGGTTCAGTGTATTTTTACGAGAATATAGATATGTTTTTTTTTGGGGGGGGGGGCTTTTTGTTAATAAAAAATCATTCAGAATGTAAGAATACATGAATTTTTGACAGTGGGAATAGTTTTTTGTTTTGTTTTTCAAAAGTAAATGCAAGAAAAGAAGATCATAAGAAAAGATCATAAGAAAAGATCATAAGAAAGATCAAAAGAAGATCATAAGAAAAGATCATAAGAAAAGATCATAAGAAAGATCAAAAGAAGATCATAAGAAAAGATCATAAGAAAAGATCATAAGAAAGATCAAAAGAAGATCATAAGAAAAGATCATAAGAAAGATCAAAAGAAGATCATAAGAAAAGAAAGATCAAAAGAAGAAAGAAAAGATCATAAGAAAAGATCATAAGAAAGATCAAAAGAAGATCAAAAGAAGATCATAAGAAAAGATCATAAGAAAGATCAAAAGAAGATCATAAGAAAAGATCATAAGAAAGATCAAAAGAAGATCATAAGAAAAGATCATAAGAAAAGATCATAAGAAAGATCAAAAGAAGATCAAAAGAAGATCATAAGAAAAGATCATAAGAAAGATCAAAAGAAGATCATAAGAAAAGATCATAAGAAAGATCAAAAGAAGATCATAAGAAAAATATCTTTCGAAAGAGTTGCTTTCTTTTAGCTTAAATCTGTTCGATGCTATCTGAAATCAATCAGGAATTTAGACTATTTATATGAATTGTATGAGATAACGAACAGAAACGACAGCTTGAGCAAGGAATTCGATCGCCATTATTTCTGCATGACATGTCCAATCCAACTAATAAAATTCAGCCAACTGACATGGTACATGTTTGGTAAGATTTTATCAGATTTACATAAAAGAATACAAACACCACTGGAACATTTTTCATCAATCGTATAATATATCCTTTTCTTTTTTGAAATGCAATTATCAAAATAGCATTTAATAAGAAAATAACATTAAAACCCGTTTCTATGTTTTATGCCTCATTTGTTCATCGCTGTCTGAATTAGCATATAACAGATCTTTTTTGTACAATGCGTTTTATTACAAATAAAACTTACAAAGACAATGGTATTGTGATACAATATTTCGAAAGCGAAATATATCTTTGTTTTGTTTTGTTTTACGGCATTTCAACCTCAATGGGTTATTTAAAGCTGACAAGAATTTTATTGCTGGTAATATTTTTTTTGTTCAAAAATGTATTGCTGGTATTAAAACGTATTTTTACACTTTCATAGTGTTTTGACCCCAATTTGGTGGAGGGTTATCTATTTGCCCATAGCTGGGACCCTAACAGGTGCTACCACCCCGGGTCAGGGTGTACCTGAGAACACCAGCAATTAAGAGGTGGTTCCACGCTCCTCAAATCCTCCTGATCAAAGCCGATGGATGTAGTTTATCGTGATACCCAGAATGGGAAATATGCATTTCACAAATTAATCAAAGTATTAAGAAACAAAGAATTTTCGTTAGAAACAAAGAAAAGAATGCTAAAGTGATATTTAATATCATTCCCGCGACGTAACTATCAATGACGGACAATTTCCCCGCAGATCAATAGGAGACTTGAGCCAACAGAAATGTTGTTCTACAGAAGGATGCTGAGAATATCTTGACCGAAATACATGGTTAACAGGGAAGTTTTCATGAAAATAGTAACATGAACGACGCTAGATTCAGAAAGTATCAGTTGAAAATCCTTTAATAAATAAAATGTGTGGAGAATTTCACACTCCAAGGACATACTGATGACAAAAAGGGGAGACGGAAATAAATGCTGAATTGCCCCTCACAATTTATTACCTATTGATTTGCTTGCCAACGAGAAAGATTTTCAGTGTCATTATATAGGATGATCCAATAACTTCGACCGATTTTAAATGTGGATTAAGTATAAGTTTCAATTGATTTTTTCTTTTTCTTTCAGATTTAACAACTTAAGTCTTTGGCAATCGGAACCATGGAAAGATTAACAATCCTACAGCGTGTTAAAGTAATCGAAGCCTATTATGAAAATGGATGTTCAAATTTATAAATATACGACCCAATGATTCCGATAGCAAAAAATGCACATCAAACAGTGACCTTTTGCGGATGCAGTGGCTTTTCAACAATCTTCCTTGGATTTTCATCAGCCCAAATGCGACAATTCTGCTTATTAACAAATCCACCAAGATGAAATTGGGTTTCATCACTAAAGAGGATTTTTGCGAAAAATCTTCATCCTCTTGTCTTTGCTCATGCACCCAATTGACGAATGTACGGCGCTCCAAATGGTCAGAAGGTTTCAGTTCTTGTGTCAATTTAATTTTGTAAACGTGTAGAGACAAATCTTTAGTCAAAATTCGATTTAACGTTGTTGTGGAGAGAGGTTCAATTCCTGCGCGCGATGACGAATAGAGGTGTCTGGATTTTCGGCCACATTCTCGTGCACTGCAGCAATGTTTTCAGCTGAACGACGTAAAAGAGCCCGCAGTGATATTTTCACATCTGCCACCGAACCAGTTTGTTTGAATTTACGAACAATTTTCCCAATTGCACTCTCGTTTGGTCGATTATGTTGACCAAAATAAACGCAAATTGCGCGAAATGCATTTCTGTTGAACATCCATTTTTGTAATAGGCTTCGATAACTTTAACACGTTGTTTGATTATTAATCTTTCCATGGTTTAAATTGCCAAAGTTCTTAAATCTGAAAGAAAAAGAAAAGAAAATCATTAGACGCTTAAACTTAATTCACATTTAAAATCGGTCCAAGTTATTGGACAACTCTCTATCTTTCAATGTTAGTAAATATACAAAGTAGGGCTGACTGATTTTTCACGTGTTTTAGAAAATCAAACACTGCACTTGGTCTGAGTGCTAGAGTTTGTTATGACACTAAAAATTAGATTCATAGCGTTTACCAATTCTTCATCAGATAGTTTTAAAACCATCTGAACAGATGTACAGAAATACTTAATTTTCGCAGAATTGTGTTTAAAACTGATTTCAAAATTTTACTATTTCAAGAACAAATAAAGTTGATATCTTTTGTATTAGATACACTGAATGGGAAATATATTCAAACCAAAATTCTAATTATGAAACAGTATAAGAAAAATAAGCATTTTTTGTTGTATACTGTAAGTAAAAACCGTGTAAAAATTGTACAGATTACAAAAAGGTGACGCAATAAATAAGATTTGTTAGAGCATTTGTTAGATCATTTGATAGATATGAATTAATAAAAACGAAAAATAGATAAGTGTATATAACATCATAATACTGCTGAGCAGAAATTATAGGACAATATGATTTAAATTTGCATTGTTTATTGAAAATCGTACTAAAACTACAGCACTGTACAACATTGTTGGATTTGCTATGAGTTTGAATTTTGGTATCAGAAGGTTTTTATATTAAGATGGTTAGTATACGAGCATGTTCACCATATTAATCCGCAACAATATAGAATATAGATATTCAAAACGAATCAATCACAAGGTAATTGAGTAAGAAAAAACGATTATGAGATTTCAATAAAACAACATGCATTTATGTACTTTAATGGATAAATGAAATAGATGTATTTGGCTGCGTAGAATATTATTGTGAATGTTTGAAGGTGTTTGCAATTGCTATTCAGATTTGTTCACAAAATTAAACTAAGTGTCCAGTTACGTACTAAATTGTTCTTTTGTGCTAGTTCAGTTATTAGTGTGTGTACGTAAGTTTGTTTGTATAATTAGTAGGAGTTGCGTACCTTTAGTTGTGTGAGAATTTGATTGTTTGTTTACTAATACTTATTATTAAGTAGTGAGAAAAAATGTCAGTTTTCGTAAGTGATGTTTGGATAGCGATCCTGAGAGAGATTGAGTGTGCTTGTGGATTGTTGAGTCAGATATTTTGCGCGGCAAAGTCCTGGTTGGTCAGAGTTTTGACTTGCGTGGGTCAGTTTGGCATCTCTCTAGGAATGAAAGGTCTGACATTATTTATTGTACTAAGGTATAAATGTGGCACAAGGCCGAAAAGGGGGTTGGGGTAAAGGACGGTCATCACTTGTCTTAGATTAAAACTTAGCTAGCCACATCCACTGACCCTATCATACTGAACAATATTCCTTTCACCAAAACAACACATTTATCCATACCTTTCTTACTACATACACCAAAATGCCTCTTTGACTCCATGAAAAAACCTAAATAATCCCCTTATGTACAAATATTGTCTGTGGGGGAGGGGCATAAAAAACAACAACTTCTAAAAGATCCCCAATGAAAATATATACAAAATAAAATTTACAAGAAACCAAATAAAATTAGTGTTAGTAATAAAACCCCCACAAAACTATTGAATGTGGCAGAAATATCAGTTAACCGGACGAAATCGATGCGGGACTTATGAAAAAATAAAGCCACACTCATTCATCCCAAGCATTCACACAGGCACACACTCATTCATACACAACAACAAATACGAAAAACACACGCACGAAAAAAACGAAAAGCGCCCCGCATCTACCAGAGAACTGACATCACTGACCACCTAAAACGAGGGAGGGATGGGGAGTTAAACTAAAGGAAAAGAAAATGGGGACAGAAATAAAAGGGACCAATGAGCAAATACACCCTAGCTAAGTTTACCAGAATAGAAAAACTAAAAGAAAAAATACAAAAACCTAATCTAACCTAACTCCGGAATGAGTTGCCTATGTTCAACCCAGGAAAACAATATCCTTAACGCCTAACCGGCATCCAGATGCCACTCAAGGTCAGCCCCTTTTACTCGGCACATTCGCACAAGAATCACCCACCTTTTGCTGAATTCCGATGAGGTGAGCCGCCGTTTTTCCGTCCTGATCTTGACTTTAAGCTGATGCTTAAAGAACAAGATCAGTTGGGAAGAAGTGAACTTCTCGCCCTCATGGAATCCTTCTGACGCGTCGTCCAAATCACGACTCTCATAACCCCTAGTAAGCAACAGAACACATAGTGTTCAGCCTTCGTCATCTGCGGCACCACATTGCTACAAACAGAACTGGCTTCCAGGACAAAAACTTTCTATGCAGCATGCGAACCATGAGGCCTTCAACAAACTTGCACAACGGCACTACTGCCCTGCACTGAAAGAAGGCGTGACCAATAGTCTCGACTTCCCCTGTACAGCGACGACAGTTTGGATATTTCTCCAAGCCTGCTGAACAAAGTCTCTTGCCGACCCAGAGGGCTTCACGAATCACCAGCCAGGTGAGTGATGCCTCATCGTTATTGAGACATTTCAACCCGGGCGCCCAAGGCCATATCGAGCGAGCCTCCTGCTTCGTAAGACCGAGCTCGCCAATCAGATCATCTTGTACGGACCCCTAACTAAAACTTGATATAATGCCTTGCGAGACAACGCCTGGGCGTTGAGAGACCATCCGAAGCCCGTAAGAGGAGCTTCAGAGCGCGACGACATTCACGATAAAAAGAGCACTCGGCACGTGGTAAACGGCCGGCCTCTTGTTCGCACGAGTGCACACTTTTCAGGGATGGAAAACGTTTCTGGACGTTTTATTTCCAAAAGGCACCCTCCTCATTCGACCCACGACACATTCGGTCTAAAAAAGGTAATGCGAAGCATATATTGACGGATCTCAATGCTAGGCATCTCCAGACCTTCCCTCAGAGGGATGGAGGCAACAGACCTCGCGAGATACCATAGGGGCCTTGCCTCTCCACAAGAAAGAGAACAAGGTCCTGACTAATGACATTAGTCGGGCATACGGGAGTGGAAGCACAGAGAGTCGGTAGAGGAGGATCGGATAGATGTGTGAAACACATACTTCCGCCCTTCCCTTCAGGGAAAGTCTCCTCCGAGACCACAGATTAACCGCGATCTCGGCCTTCCCCTGTACCTCCGACCAGTTCATTTCCAACTGGAGATCAGGACCGAACCAGACGCCGAGTATCTTGATCGGCCCATCCGTCCAGAGGAAAGGTCCGGGAAGAGAAACTCCCTTCCACGCACCCAACCGCAAGCTCACAGACTTATCACGGTTGATCTTGGCCCCTGTCACCATCTCATACCCACCTATTTCTTTGCTGACTTCGTCAATCTCGGCTCTGCTCGACACAAGAGCCGAAACGTCGTCAGCATAGGCAGAATACCTGGCCGAGGTGGTAGCGCCAGCATCCGCGCAGGACCGGATTCGCCTTTAACTTGCGAAGGAATGGTTCCAACGCAAGAACGTAAAGCAAGGGCGATAGCGGACAACCTGACGAATGGAGCGAGACAATACGAAAGGCTCCGACCTTACCCCATTCACTTCCACCAGCGCACCGGGGTCGCATACAAGAGTCGGATCCAGGAGCGAAAGTCGGCTCCGAAACCGGCCGCCGACAGGACAGCCTCCAGAAACCGATGGTCAACCCTATCGAAGGCCTTGGACTGATCTAAATTGATCAGCGCGGCTTCACTGTCGACTTGTTCTAAGATCAAGCGTACCATATGAAGGTTATCCTGAATCGTCCTGCCCTTCACAGCACAAGTCTGTTCGGGGCCAATCAGACGAGACAGGACAAGCTGCAAACGGTTGGCTAAGATCTTCGCCAAAATCTTTAAGTCAGTATTTAACATCGTCAAAGGGCGAAAGTTCCCTAACCCATCCCCACCGTTCTTGTCCTTACGCAACACCCTGATCACACCCCTGGTGAAGCGTCGAGGTAAAGACCCATGCCTCATCCAGTGGTTGTAAATCAGCTGCAGCAAAGGAACAAAAAACGGGCGACAGCCTCAAGTACACTTCGTAGGGAAGTCCATCTAGTCCCGGAGACTTATCCAGGCGAACCTGCTTCAGCGCATCCCAGATTTCCGACTCTGTTATGGGACCCTCGCACCTAGCTGCTTCAGCTGCCTCAAGGCAGGTAAAGTCAGCCAAATAGGCATCGAACTGAGCAGAGCTCAGACCGGGCTCCCTGGTGAAAAGATCCTGAAAATAAAGCCGAAAGGCCTCGATATGCCCGCGCTTGTAGTCACGGTCCGCTTATCCGGCAATGTGACGCACGCTATATGTCGCTTAGCTGCGTTCCTATTCTCCTCTGCACGCAATTCAGCGTCCATATTCGTCGCCTCAGAAGACATTCTTTTTAGCCTAGCCCTAACTACCAGAGCTTGATCCTTCTTGATAAGCAAGGAGGCCAACTCTGCCTTTAGCTAAGACTATGTCCCCACTAACACGAGATTTCACGGCCCGATTAACTTTATCTTCTAAACCCGTTTGCGCCGCTAATCTATCTAGATTGAGTCGACGACTAAAATCGGCAGCAAACGTTCTAATCTTAGATTTTAATTTTCCCCACCAGGCGTTTCCCACAACCGCCCCCGTCAATTCCCTCTGAATCATTAGTAGCAGCTGGTCCCGGAAATCCTGCTCACCAAATAATGAACAGTTAAATTTCCAGTAACCAGCCATCCTAACCTTAGGTTTATCTAAGTTTACACGGACCCGGACAAGCCTATGATCCGAATAAACTATATAGTGGAAACTTGGACACCCTAAGAGCCCTACGTCGACTCTCCTAACTAACACTCGGTCCAGGTAGCTCGCAAGCGAGCCAGGATCCGAGTTGCTACTAGTTGTCCAAGTCCATGCTACCTCCTGAGGGTGTTTTATTCCGGTACTTATCGACAAGATCAAACTTGCCGATAAAGCCCCGAAATGCCTTCACATCAGGATTGTTAGTACCTGGTTTTTACCATATACGATCTATATCGGGGTCAAGGACGGCATTCCAATCCCCCCGCTTAGACTACCCGACGAGAAGTCGTCAAAAACGGCTCGATCTGCCGAAACAAAGCAGGCCGCTCACTATGACTATTGGGCGCATAAACCCCAATGAGACGTAAAGCCATATCCTTTATAGTAACATCCAGCACACAAAGCCTGCCCGCCGGATCTGCGAAGACAAGGGTACATGCAGCCTTCAAAGACTTGCTCACTAGCCAAGAGACACCCCCGAACGACCATCAAAACATGCTGAATAAAGGGCGAACCCTCTAGACAGTATATCCTCACGATCATGAGAAGAAAACCGGGTCTCTTGCACACAACAAACATTCACCCCGAGGCGCTGAAGGTCACGAGAGAGCCTCGCCCTGCGAGACTCGGACCTCAGGCCCCGCACATTTAACGTAGCTAACCAGAGAGCCATCGAGAAGTCCGATTAGGGTTGTTTACCTGAATTAAACATGGCCGGGGTAAGGATACCGACGGCCTCTCCCATAGACCCATGGCCCATTTCAGTTTTAATGGTACCGTCTTGGGAGATTCCACCGATATCCCAAGGAAAAGTTAATTTTAGAGCTCTATACAGGGATGGGTGAACTAAAACAGAATGAAAGGTCTGACTGCTAAATTGATTCTAATTTCTTTCTTTTATACTTTCTGGCAAGGAAAAATAGGATCAAAAACGTTTGAGTGCCAAATGCATTTTTCACGTGCATACATAGTTTTTTTAAGGCTGTTAGCCAATGAGAAATTGAGTTCATCAGAACTAGTGTTTTGATTGGATAACAGGTTTGTGGGTGTAAAAATGGATTGTTCTGCAAAGGGATGAAAAGGTAACGTGGATTACTCCATAACATTACATAATAATATAATTAAATTGTTCAGTATAATTTCCCTTTGGAGTAAATGAAGGCCTTATTTCATGACAAGATGATTTAGTAATAATGCCCTTGTGTCATGCATCGTATCAATTTAAAGCTTCAGTAAATTATAAATATTATAAGGGGTTTTATAAGGTTTTCATTGATCTGCAGAATTAATTTCCAACGCTACGATTTTTAATCGAAACTTAATCTTTAAATTCATTTCCTCAAAAAAACGCCAACGATTTAGAAAATAATATTTTGTGTCGTTATCATCTCAAAACCCAACTTCGAAATTGAGTGCAATGCCAGGGTTTCAAAACAGACCTGCCCTAATACACATTCAGGAAGTGACGAACGGATGCTGTTAAAAACACAGGAACTATTTCTAGAAGTATCTTCTTATATTTAATTTTATTGGCTTCTGTGAAAAAAAAAAAAAAACGAAAAAAGTTATTCTGACTGTCAAAATTTTATGATTTCCTACTTTATGAATAAAAATCTCGCCTGAGTCGAAAATAAAAATTTATTTTCTCAAAAAAGTAAAAGAATATATTGTGGCTCTCATCTGCTTCCTAATAAAAACAAATACATTGATTTGTATCCATATGCTGGTTTTACTTATATATTACTAGCATTAATACCCGTCGACGTGTGGTCCAAAATTCTTCCTTTTCGCCACTGTATTAGCACCTGCATTCTCTTTGTATTCTATCAGTGAGATGTCAATTCTACTCGTGCTGTTTCTTTCCACGAAGCGCTTTGTTTGTGGTACCGACTCCCAAGTGGATACTTTCCCGATCACTAAATCTTGGCCTGTTCATGTCAGGTGTTATGTTCCCCAATGATTCCCATATACTATGCCTCTTAGACTGTAACTCTTATACAGGTCATTATAAAAATAAAAAGTTATTCATTAATTTTTTTTTGCGCTATTTTCGTCTAATTTTACAAGTCGCGTCCCTTCAGGACATGAACGATCATGGTTCTCCACAATTTTATATTATTCTTAGCGTTATGCATGTTTTTTTTTCCGTTACTATTGCTTCCAGTGCCACATCTCGTTCAAACACCGTTTTCCGTAAGATCAACCTGGTCAGTAGACAGATGGGTGACCGGTGCTGTAAGCTTATATGCACCGGTTTGTTTAATAACATCTGTGAGTTGTTAATCAGAGTTCCGCATTCCAATTCCAGTCGGGTACGTTATATTCATTTACACGGATATACTTCTAGGCAAAGTTATTAATCTTCCTATTCTCCGTCCCATGAACAAAAACTATTATTATCTACAAATCTTATAAGAAATAAAACTGCGTCCAAAATATTTAGTTTTCGACATTAAATTACCCATAGAGTTTGATATACCTCTAAACAAAAACAACCAACCTACCTTTCCTGCTAACCATATATACAAATTTGTTGAGTATAAAACACGCTGTTTATGTCTATAGGTAAAAGGTCTGTGGCCACCCTGAATTTCTTTAAAAACGCAACTTAAAATGAGATATTTTTGCATTTTTTAAGTAAAAGAAGAAATTTCACTAACTACAGTGTATTTGCTTTTATTAGCAGTCTTTTTCCAAGCTCCTCTTAAAACCAAAAAATTCAAATTTGGATTCGTTTGTCGACAATACATTTTGTTAAATTATAAATATTTTATATAAAAAACATTATATTTTGTTTTTCACCATTATCAACACTATAATTTTTTTGAGATTAACGAAAAGGCGGAAGATTTTATTCAAGTCAAGGGAATCATGAAAAAATAACAGCATAATTTCGAATTTGCAAAGATATACATTACTATCTGGTTTACGCATAATTGGAAAATAAACATTTTTCAACAAGATAACGATCCAAAACACTCTTTCAAATTATGTTAAAATTACCTTGGTCGGCCATGTATTCACACAAGCTTATTAGGTAGATAACTAGATGTTTCTTTCTGCGACGACACTTACCTTCAGTATTTTTATCTGTAGAGAGATTGTCTAGCATTCACTGTCATATACACGACTGGTAAACACTTTGGAGTCACCCTGTATTTCTTTAAAAAATTATTTATTATGAATATTTTGTATGAGAAACATTATATTTTGTTTTCGCCATTAGCTCCTTAGTGGACTTTTTAAGATTATCAAAAGGGCAGACGATTTGATTCAGATTAAGGAAATCAGGAAAAAATAGCAATATCATTCGAATTTGCAAAAACATGCTGTTAACTGGTTTATGCATAAATGAAAAAATAATCACCTTTCAACAAGACAACGATTGAAAACACTATTCTAATCTATATAAAAATTGTCTTAAGTCAGGAAAAGAAACTCAATTCTGGAAATTATAACTTGGCCGCTTCAATCCCTTCACCTCTCAGCCATTGAATTAGTATTGAATGAATTGGATAGTAGATTTCAAAGAGAATACTCAAAGAGAATACTCAAAGAGAATACTCAAAGAGTGAGCGTGTGCTTTGTCAGTGCTTAAAGAATGCTTAGGAATGTTGCTATCCCTTTTTTCAAAAAATGATAGAAAAATGCCAAGAATTTGTAAACGAGAAATTAAGGCAAGTGTTTGCTTTATTGACGAAAACAATATATAATGCTGTTGTTTGATAATTCACTTAAAAATAAGGGTTTATTTTTGTCAAATAAATTAGATTGTAGTTATTGAAATTTCCTCTTTTACTTAAAAGGAATACAAACAATATCTCATTTTAAGGTGTTTTTTTAAAGAAAATGCAAGATATCCCCAAATCTTTAGTGTATATTCTGTAACATGACAGTTTAACGCCAGACCCTTTGTCTACATTGAATTTTAAATGTTCGTACGTTAAAAGTGAAAATGAAATACAAGAACCTTTATCATTTGATGCACTTTTTTTTTCAGAAAGCAAAAACGCTGTACAAACAGAAAAAATTATATGTGCCGTTTATGGGGATGGTGCCATAGCTTAGAGTAATGTTCCTCATTGTTTCGCTATGTTCAAAAGTGAATTCCTAAAGGTTATGTGCAAAACGAAAACCTAAGAACGTGATTCTGTTTATCTGATGAGATTGGGAAAAATTGTATAATACGAACTCCTTCCACAGAAAATCAGATGCCGAAAGTCCTGCTTCGAACTGGTCAGATTAGAGGCAACCTATATAACGCGTCCGGAATCTGTCCATTGGAAAGTTGTTGTCTTCTGTCAAACTCATATTTCTTTGTAAAGCCGGCAGAAATTCGTACGGGTTTTCTGTCCTAACTGCACCCACCCAGCTCAGCATAGCGTGAACATTCGTAATACAAATTTATTTCGCTCCTGAGAAAATTAACTCAATGGGAAAAATTCCGATTTTCGGGAAGCATGGTTATTTAACCTGGTCTCCCCTCTGAGACGGGATGTGACACAAGGTAGGGTTTCACGCGAGGAACCCGAGCGCATACACCTGGGCCAAGGACGAAAACTGCCTCGCCCCCGCAATCGTCGGTTGCGCTGGCATCGACATGACTGCCGATCCCCGCTCTTTAGTTCAGTGGGGGTGCAGGCATGAGCAGCTGTTCCCCGGGACCGAGACCCTAACAGTATTTATTTTACTCAGCTGAGTTTCTGTTCGTGGACAGAACGAAAACTGACTCGCACTCTACCCGAAGACAGAGACGCAATTGAAAGATGATAAACCCTTCCCGGCAAACCCTACCTCTTGGGAAGCATTTAAAGAAAAATCATTTCGTCACTTATTAAGGTGCCATCTTTCATGTAGAATGGAATCATGACGCTGCATTGTGAAAGACATTAACTTATAAATATATAAAACCCACTGTAACCATCAGGACAACCAATCTGATAAGAGTATTGTTATGGTAAAGTACCCATACACGAATGTACTCTTCCAAGTTAGAAATAAAAGCAGGTAGTGTTTTTGTCAGAGTAGGCTTTTTTCCCAACAGTCAGCTCTGACAGTTCGGACTTTTTCTCGTTTGTATATTATTGTATTATCGATTTTCGTCAATATTTGTCTCAATATTTAACTCAAATCCACTCTTGTGTCTTTATTCTGGCCCCAACAAATCCAAAACAACTTGGCGACGAGGATCCTTGAGGATACAACAAGTAAAACAAGCATGCCTAAATCCATGACCTTTTGATGATCTAATGCTTGTATTTGTGGATGATGTCCAGTTAGAAATAACCCATTGTGATTGTCTCTGAATGATAGTATTCCCAAATGGCTAAGATATCACCGTGATTGCTTCATTCTTTCAGGTTTCAGGTTTGAAAAAAAACACTCACGTCCATGACTATACTGCCTACTGATTCATTTATAAGTCTAGTTTTCAGTGTTGCTGGCAAATATTGTTTTCTGCTCTTACTATACATTTAGAGATTCTTGATAAAATTTGTCCTGAGCTGGCATCTCGGCGTCAGTCAGTTTCCAAACGCCATAAGTTATCTTCTCTGTGCTTTTTCTATCAATATTTTACTGGTAATTTTTCTGGTGATCTTTCTTCTACGGTAGCTAGACTTAAGGAATTTAAGCGCAGTACTAGATTGGCAACAATTTACAGTTGAAATCGCTAGATATAACCGTAAGTTCTATGCTAACAGTTTCTTTTCTTATACGTCTGACTTGTGGAACTCTTCTTCTGAGTTCTTGCTTTTCAACCAATATTAATTTAAAATATTTAACCAATATTAATTTAAAATATTTAACCAATATTAATTTAAAATATTTAAATGCAATGCCAATCATTATCTTCTGTCTTCTTAGTCCTTCTTTCGTTGTTCTTGCTCCTTATTTTTTTCTTTTCTTATATTCTTTTTTTTCTGATATTCCTTCAAACACATTAAACTTTTGCGTCTTAGTGACTTTGTTGCCTTGTTTGGTGTGGGATGATATAAAAAAAATGACGTTTTTGTAAACAAAGAAACCGCCTGCAAACTATAAAACAATTTCTTCTAAGCAAAATGGAACTTTGCCGGTAAGCACCAAAGTCAACCATCGCATTAAAAAACATGGAGATAGGCTATCGAATATTTTTTTCCGCATTTTAATCATTGGTATTTATAATAGAGCTGCAAACAATATTAAAATTATTATTTATTGCTATGAAATTTGAATTTTGCATAATATTAGAAATTTAATTAAAACCAGATTCACCTGCCTTGAACTATTCCAACAACGACAAAAACATTGTAATTTGGATATGTAATTATTACAATAAGGGGGTACGGTGGCCTTTTCTATCAATATTTTGCTGGTAATTGTAATTAATTTTAACCGAAACTGTCCTTTTCGGTTTCAATTTTCATTAACCCTTCGTCATTGCTCACTAGTTCAGTCCATGGTATTCTCAGCATCCTTCTGGAAAACAACATTTTCTATTGCCTTTCTTTATCTCTGGGGAAATTGTCCATCATTCACTGCCATATTTGATCGCCAACATGGAAGACAAATACGGCGATAAATGAGAATGGCATGGAAAGTATAACGAACTTGTCTGGAATTGAAATTCGGCTATCTTATACCCAATTCTGAGACGGTAGTCATTACACCATTTGCACATTCAAACTTACAGCACCTGGTTTTCCCAAACGGTCACCCATCATCCTAATAACCAAGCATAACGTTGCTTAACTTCAGTAATCGTACGAAAACCGTTGTTTCAACATGATAGGTCTATGAATCCAGTATTTGTTTATAACTAAAATGTACATGTTTCTTCTGTTTATTTCCTGCCTCTTAAACCTTTGAGCCCAGCATTTCTGAATATTTTAACCCTAGGATGGCCGAGGTGTCGTCTTCGACACCTTCAAATTTTCAACCAATTTCTATGGAATAACTAGTTTTGGTTCGATGCTGAGGCTTATGGACAATTATTGAATTTTAGCAAAGATGCTTAACAGACTTAATTCTTTCAAAAATATTCAGTGGAATAGCTGATATTTGAGGTTTTACATTGAATGGCCGAGGTGTCGTTTTTGACACCTAGGCTATTTATAGGGTAAATGCATTGAAAAATTTCTCCCAAGCAATAAACTTGTGTTTATGCCCCCCTATCTACCTATCTATCTATCTACACACACACACACACACACACATAATTTATATATATATATATATATATATATATATATATATATATATATATATATATATATATATATATATATATATATATATATATATATATATATATAATCACTTTTTCAGTATGAGGTATACTAATATTTGTGAATTTCTTTTCAGACTTGTTATTCCTGACTTGAATATATTAGAGATGGCTGCTTCACGTCGTAATTTAAATAAAGTAAATAAACATGTCAATAGAGCTGGCCATGATAGTGTTAAAACATTCTGCCCAAGCTCCTGAGTCAAAATTCGCAAATAATTGGTATGTAATGTTTCACGGTAGATATAAAAATAGTTACAAGTTTTTACCTAACGCTAAACCGGTGACTGGTTATTAAGTCATTTTTCTCTACCACTGTTCAACCGGTGACTGCGTTTTAACGATATTTTTCTCTACCATCGGTAAAGAGGTGGTCAGGGCTCAAAAGGATTAATGGCTCTTACTAACCAATCAATTGATTCACGCTGGCTGGGTTTCATTTGCATTGTTACGTTGATTTCCAGTCCAACCGATTTTTTCTCAAGACAAGCGGTGTTTGTACCAAAGACTTGTCATTTATATCGTTTTTCATACTTGAATACGATCTTTCAACATAACTTGAAATATTGTTAAACATTTCTACACACGGTGTATTTTCATTTTTCTTATCGTAAATTACGTTCTTCTCTAAGTGTTGTAAAATATTAGAATAATGGCTTCCAATTTTTCTGCTTAATTTGCTGATAAGGATCCACGCTCGATTTGCAATAAAAATTTCCCGAATACTTATATTTAGGTGTAAATGTACATGCGTCATTCGAAAATGACTTGATAAATTTTATAAAATCAACTGTTTTGGACTTATCGACAGTAGAAGTTCGTATTCATTCGCGTCGCGGCAGCCATTTCTGGCGTTGTTTGCATACATTGACTGCGGAACAGTAGAATATTCATTTGTCTTGATTATTACGCACGCAATATAGTTCTTTTGCGCAGTAATTTAGACAAATTGAGACGATTAAGATCAGTGAAAAAAAAGCCGTTAACTACGTTCTCCCGTGCTTAACTTTCGGTATTTATCATTTCACCCACGGGAAACGAATATGGCACAAGGCCGGTTTTATTGTGGGTTTCTCCGAGCCCGTAGGCTCGGCCAAAAAAATAGCCTTTGAAGCCGATTAGACGGGTTCAGGCCCTGTCTACCTCCCCGGACGAAACCTCGCCCGGGTTCCTCTCTGCTAACGCAGAGAGTTCGACAGGAGTCGTGCGCAGTCAGAGACCGCTCAACACCATTCTAATATGCTTTCTGCAGCAAATCGTAACACAAGCGAGTAATTTAATGCTTAATTACCAAGCTACCTCCGGGGTAAAAGGCCACTGTAGGTGAGTTATCTATGCACATTAGGGACGTCTCTCTCATATGGAGAGTTTTTTTAATGATTTTATGAGCAGTTCCGCAGAAAGTAATCTTTTGTAGCTGTGAAATGCTAATGTGGCCTGGAATTGTACTCACATGATTTTCGGTACCTTTCTTTATCATGTCCAATGCCCCTTATCGGAAAAGGGATAATCGTAGGTTTAAGTTTCCACTTTTTTGTTTCTTTGATTTGCAGGTCCTATTAATTTGACAGTTTTTGAATTTCTTTTCTTAAAAAAAAACATCGGACTTCTCTGGGCATGTCAGGTTCCTTTATAAAATCTTTTAAGGCCATGTCTGATCTATGTACATCAATTCTCCTGTCTTCAAGGATTGGGAAATTCTATAGTACAGTCATTCCATTTATGACTTTATTATGACAGGTTGTGTCTGTGCCATGTGTCCGGGATTTCACTACCATAGATGGAACGGACAGGCCACGAAGTAAATATAACGAACCCGACTGGAATTGAAACTCGGCTATTCCGAAACATTATCCATTACACCACCTGCACATCCAAGCTTACAGCACCTGGTATTCCTAAGCAGTCACCCATATATCAACATATGTTGAAAAACTGGTTTCAGATAACCCACAGAGGTGTTGATATGCCGTTAAACAAAATCAACATATCAAAGATGATTGAAGCAAGAGGTGTGTTCAAGTTTCCATCGAAGAAATCCATCTTCACTGTATATTCAGTTTCTGTGTTTCGGTTGTGTGGGTGGATCTTGGAATGTTTAAATCTCTAGAAACTTTTGCAAACACCTAATATATACATTATTTACATTATTCGGACTATTACCCTCATCTTTGTCGCCATATTTATTACGTTTCGGCCTTTCAGTATCTGTCTATAATTCTGAGATGAAGTATTATGTACATTATTTACATTATTCGGACTATTGACCTCATCTTTATCGCCATATTTATTACGTTTATGGCCTTTCAGTATCTGTCTTTATATTTCTGAGAGGAAGTATTATGTACACTATTTACATTATTCGGACTATTGTCCTCATCTTTATCGCCATATTTATTACGTTTCGGCCTTTCAGTATCTGCCTATAATTCTGAGATGAGGTATTATGTACATTATTTACATTATTCGGACTATTGTCCTCATCTTTATCGCCATATTTATTACGTTTCGGCCTTTCAGTATCTGTCTATATTTCTGAGAGGAAGTATTATGTACACTATTTACATTATTCGGACTATTGTCCTCATCTTTATCGCCATATTTATTACGTTTCGGCCTTTCAGTAGCCTATATCTGAGATGAGGTATTATGTCATTATATTTCGACTATTGAGATGAGGTATAATGAGAGGAATTATTTTACATTTTATTCGGACTATTGTCCTCCTCGCCACGTTTCTTCAGTATCGCCATATTTATTTACATTCGGACTATTGTCCTCATCTTCGTCGCCATATTTATTACAACGTTTCGGCCTTTCAGTATCTGTCTATATATCTGAGATGACGTATTATGTACATTATTTACATTATTCGGACTATTGTCCTCATATTTGTCGCAATATTTGTTACAATGTTTCGGCCTTTCAATATTTGTCTACATTTCTGAGATGAGGTATTATGTACAATATTTATATTATTCGAACTATTGTCCTCATCTTTGTCGCCATATTTATCACAACGTTTCGGCCGTTGTACGCTCCGGCCTTCTTCAGGTGGTTGGAATGTCGAACTGAACACTTTATTTCGCTCACTGGGGTAGACTGTTCTAGTTCCACGTGCCATATCTGATGGATGCCAGCTATCAGTTATCTCCTGTCAATTTTCCCTCTGAAAGTTCTCCACTGCCTTCTTTTTTTTTTTATCCACTGTGCCATGTGTCCTCGGGCGACACATGGCACAGTGGATAAAGGCGTTGGTTAAATCCAGTGACAAGACCCAAAGAGTGTGAGTTCAATACCCGGTTAAGGGAGTGGAGAACTTTCAGAATGAAAATTAACAGGAGATAACTGATAACTGACATCCATTAAACATGGCACGTGGAACTTGAACAGTCTACCCCAGTGAGTGAAATAAAGGCTTCAGTTCGACATTCCAAACACCTGAAGAAGGCCGGAGCGTACAACGGCCGAAACGTTGTAATAATAAATATAGCGACAAAGATGAGGACAATAGTCCGAATAATGTAAATAATGTACATAATACCTCATCTCAGAAATATTGACAGACCTAATATATAATTGTAAAAAAAAAAATCAAATAAAAAATCTCCAATATTTTTTTTTTTTTTTGGCTATGAACGTAGATTCACAACAATTGAACATATTAAGAAAGATAGAATGTTTCTTGTTGACTCTATGCTCCGTGTTTCTTTTTACACATAGCTGTGATTTTCTTTTACCTGAAGACAAGCTATTCGAAGAAATTATACGTTAAGTGATGCTTTCGAGAAGAAAAAAAAAACCTTTTTCCGCTCAAAGATATGTAACTTTTTTAATGCGTAGATCTGTCTTTTTTTTTTTTTTTAAATAACATTTAAAATATATATTTTTTTAAAATAAAATCTTGCTTGTCGTCAATATGTAAAAATAAGTTATCACTTAGTACTGGGTCTTTTTTTTTTATTCTAATGTTTGAACAGCTTTTATATATATATATATTTATCTACTTACATATGACTGGAAGTGGAATTAACACTGCTTCGGGAAAGAAACCTTTAAAAACTACTGCGTCGAAAAATTTTCTTGACAGGGAAAAATATTTTTAAAAAAATATTTTCCTTTGGTTTAGAAATGAAATGACAACTTTAATGGTCAGAAAATCATTAAACATTGAAAAGACACAAGAGGAAAGAAAAAAAGAAGATAAACAAGAATTTCGAATTTTGGGGAAGCGGATCGATAATTGATTATGACTCAAATATGTTACACAATGTTAAACAAATCATCAACACTATTTACATTATTCGGACTATTGTTCTCATCTTTGTCGCCATATTTATTATTACAACGTTTCGGCTGTTGTACGTTCCGGCCTCCTTCAGCTGGTTGGAATGTCGAACTGACCCCTTTATTTCCAACCATCTGAAGAAGGCTGGAGCGTACAACGGTCGAAACGTTGTAATAATAAATATGGCGACAACGATGAGGCCAATAGTCCGAATAATGTAAATAGGGTACATAATACTTCATCTCAGAAATATAGACAGACACTGAAAGACCGACACGTTGTAATAAATATGGCAAGAAAGATGAGGACAATAGTCCGAATAATATAAATACTGTACATAATAACTCATCTCAGAAATATAGACAGATATGGAAAGGCCGAAACGTTGTGGTTAATATGGCAACAAAGATAAAGACAATAGTCCGAATAATGTAAATAGTGTACATAATACGTCATCTCAGAAATATAGACAGTTACTGAAAGGCCGAAACGTTGTAATAAATATGGCAACAAAGATGAGGGCAATAGTCCGAATAATGTAAATAGTGTGCATAATACCTCATCTCAGAAATATAGACAGATACTGAAAGGCCGAAACGTTGTAATAAATATGGCGACAAAGTTGAGGACAATAGTCCGAATAATGTAAATAGTGTACATAATACCTCATCTCAGAAATATAGACAAATCATTAACATTAACTAAGTCGGAGAGCCGAGTTCGAATTTCGTTCACTTTGCATTTTACAGTTTGGAAATTTATGAATACCTCTCCTTCTTCCATCTATGGGCAAAATAGTAGGGGTTGCATATGAAGCACCAACAAAAATGGATAAATCAACTAACTAGAAAAAAAAACGAATGATATATCACATTTCACACTACCCCAAAAACATTTGGTATAGTATTTCTGCTATTTATTTAGATATTCTTGATTAAAATGAAAAGAAGGATCTGCAGGTTTTATTGGCTCTAATTTGGCATTTCGGCTTCAATCCCTTTCACATCGTTGTAATATGGCTTCACTGTACCTTTTCTGAGAAAATATTCATGGAAGTTTCCTAAAGATAGCGACACTGGATATGCAGTGGTTAGCAAACTTGTCTCACTAGCTTACTTACGACATAGTAGTGATTTTGACCCTCACTAGGTTCACCACACTTTTGGCATCTTGCCACATATAAGCTATACTTATAAAATAGTTTGTAAACTTCGACATTGTGTAATGGTTAGCAGGCTTGTTGGTTTGTTAGTTGGTTCTGTTTAGCGGCATATCAACATCTCTATCGGTTATTTAATAGCGAAATCTAAATATTTTGAACAAAGTATATACTTCCCCCCTCCACTAGCACGAGATTTGACACAAGGTCTATTTTTAGGTGTGGACAGGAACAAAAATTCACCTCACTTCAACCCCCACCCACCGTTGGTTGCGCTGGCTTCGGTGCGAGCACCGATCTCTCCCTCTGGCGTAATGGAAGGGTGCGGCCTCGAGCGGCTCTTCCCCAGGGCTGGGCACCACTTCAGTATAATTTTCCTCAGTTGCGCCTCTGTCCTTTGACAGAGAGGCCCCTGAGCACACTCTGCCCAAAGACAGAGAGGCAACTGAGAGATGATAAGTAGATGTGTACCTACTCAAAAAGAGTAGATATTTACTCAACCCCACCACGAGGTTAGGTTTTGACACAAGTTCGGTTTAATGTGGGGAGCCCGAGCGCGTACACCCGGGCAAGGAACAAAAAAAAAGGACAAAGGGCTGGGCACCTCTCAGTATAATTTTTCTCAGTTGCCCTCTGTCCTTTGAGAGAGAGGCCCCTGGGCACACTCTTCCCAAAGACAGAGAGGCAACTGAGAAATGATAAGTAGATGTGTACCTACTCAAAAAAGAGTAAGTTACACACTAAATATTTGAACACGGTGTTAAGGTTTCAAGTAAATATATTTTGAATATAATTGCAATGTCATAAGCTACAGGTGAAATTGTATCGTTGGTAATTCTATTATAAAATGTATGGCTATTCAGTTTACTATAAATAAGTGTTGTTGGTACTGTTTTTATATAAATGTGTATTTTTTTTATGTGGCCTTGGATGGCAACTGGTCTACCGCAGAAAGAAATGGCAACCTACTGCAGAAAAAAATTGCCTTGTCAGTCATGTATCGAAAGATACATGATCGCCTAAGCGTGTATCACGTATGGCACATAACTGACTGACTGACCCTTGGCAAAGGTATGGATCCTCTTCTCCTCCCAGCTATGGGTAAGTAGCAGGACAGACCGGGTTCTATAGACTAAGATGTCAACTGTTCTACCGCAGAAAGAAATGGCAACCTGCTGCGGGAAAAATTGCCTCTTCAGTCATGTATCGTGTATCACGCATGGCACTTGACTGACTGACTAGATTAGTGACATGCCTCATCATTTTACAATCGAAATTGCTAGATGTAACCGTAAGTTCTATGTTAACAACGTCTTCTATCTTCTGGCTTCTTGCTTCTAATTTAACATTGATCTGTAATTACAATTTAATTACAATGTCAATCATTGTCTGCTGTCTTCTTCATTCTTGTTCTTTTATTGTTCTCTCTCTTTCATAATATTTTAAGCTTAATTACATTATCGTTGAAAGAAGAAAGAAAATCGCCATATTGATACATGTTTAAATCCAATCTAAGCTTTCAGCTTACACAAGCCATTATCAAAGATGACAATGACATTTCAATATATCAAGCAATACATGGAGGAAACAATAATGATAGTCTGTTTCTGTTGCATGAAAAATTTCAAAGCAATGACAAACTCGTATATACAAGACGCGCAAATCGCGTCGCAGCTCGTGACGTCACACATGGCCCCGCGAGGTTGAAAAACGAGAAGTATTAAGTATGTGAAGCCGTTGGTAGAAACCAATGGCTTCTGTTATAAAAGATAGGCATTTCCTAGGATGCTTTCCTTTCGTCTTTCAACGATAATGTGATTAAGCTTATCAGACAATATGTCTTGCTAGATTAATTAAGAGTGAATAGTACATTTGGTACTTACTGTGTGGTCCATACAGACTTGAAGCCGCATCTAATCTACGGTCAGTAAATTACTATTTGTGAAATTCCACGCCTGTATCACTAGGTTGTAGGTTTCCGTATAGGAATACAGGTTCGATTCCTGTCGGAGAACACATATTTCCTACGAAATTTTGCAAAATATTCAGGCCCGTAAATG
>CAHIKZ030005072.1:1542500-1605000 GCA_903632075.3 Acanthosepion pharaonis
ACGTACGGTCGCAACGCTGAGCTTGAATTTTAAATTTTAAGGTTTTGCGTTTTTGTACAAATATAGTAATAAGAGAATTCTTTTGTACTGGTAGGTTTTCCGTCAATGTGGCATGAACTATATTCGTCAATAACTACAGGAATGTCACACTTATTACATTGCACGTTGGATCAGTTATTTTAATTTCGATTATGCAGTTTAATTTTTAATTACATGAATCATTCATACATAAACAAGTAAAAATCTATTTCCATACCCGAGGATGTCTGTAGGAACAGACGAAAGCTTGTAAAAGCTAAAAAAGACCTTATGCAACTGGAATTTATAAACATGGATAATATCATTCATATACATGTTCGGGGTTAGTGTATCTTTTTGAAATTGTTTGCGAAGATGTATTCTCGCCATTTAAATCATTAAGCTATATATTTGTTTTTTGTATGAATGATACATGTAATTATAAATTAAGCTGCACCTATAATCGAAATATATATATATATATATATATATATATATATATAGTGTATTGGCGCAACAGACTACTACTCAAATATATATTCTTAAATATAACAGACAACGAATGTCTGTTATTGTTTGGTCAGGAACCGTTCTAAGCGTCGTATAGTGTCTTTAGTTTCGAGAGAATATAAAGACAGGCTATCCAACATTTGTTTAAATGTATTGTGATATGTTGAGTGTTGCTTTGTTTTACTGTAGATGGTCTCCTATAATAAAGCCACTACATATAGTGGTTTTACTACGACCACACTTTCCCGTAGACTTTCCTGTCACCTTTCTGAGCTTAGTTCCATTAAACAACATTTCTCAGAAACACATAGCCATGTACATAATTTTATATAGATATTAATTGCTACATAACAATACTCACACATACACACAGTAGAATGTACCTTAAGATATTGGAGGCCATCTACATTAAAACAAAGCAACCAACACTCAACAAGATTACATTTCAAACCAGTCACAACATATTACAATGCATTTAAACGCATGTTTCTATTGATAATATTTCTTTCCCTCGTGTAGTCATGTAGGACGCCATAGAACCACGTGATGAATTTACGACCTGTGTCTTCTATTACGCGTTGTTACCTTCGCACAGCAAACTTATTATTATTGTATCATTATAATCATTAACTTAGGATTATTCCTTTATGAAGTAATTTGGGATTTTATTGTGTACTAATTATTTGCTCTGTAATAATAAATACATTGAGCTCTTTTTCTTGGTCAATTTTAATATTTTATATTATTAGAATCCACTTGGATTATACACTAACGGATTTATTCCCTTTACTATATATATATATATATAGCCATTTAGAAATATATATATAATAATAAAAGTATAAAAATATTAATAAAAAACATATTAAAAAACTATTAAAAAATAAAAAAAAACAAAAGGAACAACTATATAGAGGTTCCTTTGCATAGATACAAAACATATATATATATATATATGCGGGAATTTTTTTTTTTCCCACCTATTCTTATTGTACATTTCTCTGTTTTAATTTGGAATCTCCCGTGGAAGCCTGACGAGCGGGATCGAAACCGGTTGCTTCCCCGCCCCCTTGTTTTTGAGTTTTTTTTTTTTTTTATTATTATTTAATAGTGTTTTAATATGTCTTGTAATATTAAATTTTATACTTTTATTTCGATCATTAAATTTTGTACCTACAAAAATATCTTTATATATATATATATATATATATATGGAAAGAGAGAGAGTCCGCCAAAAATGTATTCATACTTCATGAAAAGAAAAAAAATTCTCTTCCGTAGTTTTATGAAAATTATATATTATACTATAAAACGATATTTCACGAAAGGTAGCATAACAATGGCGGCGCTTAGATAAGAAACTGAAAGTGCACATGAAGCCATCCCACTGGACACTAAACAAATGTCTGTAATCTAAAGGACGAAGCAGAATGTTATCAGAAATAACCATACAAATGCAGAAGGATATGTACCTATGTTTCCTAGACTACGTCACAAGGATCTTGATCTGCTGGAACTGCTCAGCAACCTCGATGTATTCGGGAACGATATCAGATTAATCAAGAACTTCTGGATTACCGAACCCCTTTACTTTATATATATATATATATATATATATATATATATATATATATATATATATATATATATAATTGAAAAATATCGGATTGATTTTATCGCATATTTTACACACACAAAACAGATTTTTGCGTATATATGGTCGTTGGGCGTAAGCGCGTGCGTTGATTATAAATTTGATTTCACGAGCATTGCGTGTTATTAGATTGCAGATAAAAAGCCAAGCGAAAATTAAATAAACGCATGTGTTAAACATGGAAACTTGTTTGATTCATATCTTATAATCTTTCGACAACATACCCTATATATTATAAAGCAGTGCTTAACAAACTCATTTCTTCAGTTTATTAACTAAAAAGGAAATACATTCTTTCATTTCGCCAATAAATTTATTAAAATTAATTTACCATTTGGTTCCACTAATTTCTTTTAGGCAACTTGAAAATACCCTCAAAAATGTACAAAGAAAACTGATTTGTGATGTTGAATGTCTCAAAAACGAAGATGGAATCAATTAGTCAAGCGGATCAAGCCTCGAGTTTTCACTTGAATTCATTAAGTGGACCCATGCTTTGGACCTTCACTTGTAACTAAATTTGATTCTAGATGTCAAGTAGGGCTTTGGTTTTTGTTGTGGATTCCGTGAATGGAATCCTGCACAAATAAATAAACAACGCCAGTAATTGAGATAGAAAAGTAATTGTATTAAACGTAGGAATACAGACTTGAAGCGAAGATTAGTAGTCCAGGAATGTGGGTTAGTAGAAAGTATATGTACAAGTCTCTGTAAGTAAAGCCGTAATCATCTCTCTCTCTCTCTCTCTCTCTCTATCTCTGTTGGACTCTTGTATAACTCACTGAGAACACCCTGTGTCTGTCTCCGTATCTCTCAACCTGCCTCAATGTATCTCAACATATCTCCACGTATCTCAATATTTAACAGTCTCCGCCCACGAGGAATGTATGTGGCACAAGGCCGATTTTAACGTGGGTTTCTCCGAGCCCGTTGTCACGGCTAAAAATATACCCTTTGGACCCGCCTAGACGGGTTCAGGGCCTGTCTACCTCCCTGGACGAAACTTTGCCCCTCGGCAAAGCTTCATCCGGGTTCCTCTCTGCCAAAGCAGAGAGTTCTACATCTCAACGTATCTCAACGGCAGGTATTCTCTCTGTCAGTTAAGTATACTGTTGAAGCTTGGATAAGCATGGAATAATAATAATACAACACAAAATGTACGTAAACAAAATGTATTGAAACAAGGAAAAGGTACACAATATTTACAGTTAGTTTTGGCATATTCTTGGGAAGACCGTTCCTGTAGAATGGGTTGACTTAATTGCAGTCGGGCAGAGTCTCTGGATTGGATCTCTTCTTACTTCCTCCCCCAGTCTTCCCGGTACCAACCCATATTTATATGGTCGGTACTCAACTATGCAAATTAGGTGGATCGTACCACAACATATACTTTGGACGAGTCCATCTTAACTAAAAAGGAAAGAGCCCCACAACACTTATGTTGGGTTCGTTTTACGGCATACCAGCCTCAATGGGTTATTTATTACCGACAAGATTTTTATTGCTGGTAGTATGTTTTTCCAAAAATGTACAGCTTGTAATATGTTTTTCAAAAAACTATTTGTGGTATTAAAACCTATTTTGTTACAATTTCATACTGCCTTGACCTCTTTTGTGTGTGTGTGGGGGGGTAACTATTTGCCCATATCTGGGACCCCGATAGGTGCTACTACCCCAGTGTCTTGGCAATACTAGCACTTAAGAGGTTGTTCCATGATCCCCAAAACCTCCTGATCAAAGCCTTGCTGTCGGATGTAGTTTATCGTCTTACCGAGGACGTTCAAGTAGGCCTCTTACGCAAGCTCCATTGCGAAAGCTACTGGAAAATTAGACCTAGTCATTCTATAAATTTCCCGACTCCTTCTGACATACTTTATCTTTAAAAGAATCATATTAGACGCAAAATGGAGTATTTAATCATTTATAATTTAGCTTGAATTACTTTTAAACAGGGATTACCAACACTTTTTGCGTCATCGTTCAATTTCACATTGAAAAAATTCCCACCACTCACCTGTATAGTATATATTTAAAAGCATGCTAAAATTGATCGGTATAAGTTTGTTACTGGTTCATAAACTGACTTTAGGATTTAGTAAAAAATACCAAAGAGAGGTAACAAATAACTGCTGCGTTTACTACTGTATTAAATAACAAAGAAATCCAAACCTGATCATTGAAAACTATATATATAATTTACTTTTAGGGTCAAGGTTAATTTTATGGTTAGGGGTTAACGTTGCAAGTGTTACCTCAAAAAATAAACGATTTTCTCATAGTCATACAATTAAAAAGAATATACACTAGCTAGTAATATAATTTCGGCAAATAATAATTTGTTTTTCTTGATCTTTCCTTATCTGATTTTAACTGAAAAAAAATCTTATTTCATCTCAAGAATTATTTGAATGTTAATGAAATACACTGTTAGCGTGAAACTTCCGATTAGATCTCGCTATTTCAACTCTAAAATGGTGAGACCTTGCGTGAACCCGTGTTTCAACATGTCGTGGCCGTAAGCCTGACATATCTTAATATTTAATTTTTCAATTCCGAAACATCTTTTTTCTTTATGAAATATTTGTTCTTAGAAAATAATGAAAGAGTCATTTGATTTGTTTTGTTGAATGACGGAGTTATGTGTTTGTCTTGCAGTTTGTTTAAAAATAAAGTAAGCAATTTATCGGTACAAACAGAGACGCGATTAATGCTTAAACAAAAATATTAATGGAAAAAAATTGAAATTTCTATCCTTTATTCAATATATTCGTCAAATGTTTTTGTTATATTTTAAGTGAAATAGTTTTATATGCAAATGTCAATGTTTATGTGTGCATGTGTTTTTGTATTCGAAATTTTGTAAATTGATTAAATAAAAAAATAGCTTTGAAGAGCGTTACTCTTTGCTACATCAACTTTACAAATTTATTCACAGTACAAGATTTGCAGTTAAATTTTACTGTTGAAATAGGTAGATGAAACCGCAAGTTCTATGCTAAGAGTTTCTTCCCTCGCACTTCTCGCTTGTGGAGCTCTCTTCCAGCGTCTTACTTTTCAGTCGACTTTGATTTGTTAATTGTTATCATCTATTTTCTTTAACTTAGCTTATGCCTTTTGATTCCTTGAGGATCATAGCGCAACAACAACACCTCTACAACGGACGCAGTTCTGGGCGATCAGCTCGGCCCATTGTTGATTCCAGTCAAGGTCCTTCTTGGTGACACTAGAAGCAGGCTTTCGGTGTGTGGGGACGTTCCATTCCCATTTCCGTTTCTTGAGGTCAACCTTGATTGGGGCTTGTCTGATCCTGTCCCACAGTTGCTCATTGGAGACGACGTCTCTTGTGGATTCCAGTGAAGGGCCTGCCTGGTGGCATTAGAAGCAGCCTTGAGGAATGTGTGACCGATCTATCCCCATTTCCGTTTCTTGATGTCAATCTCGACTGGGGCTTGTCTAATCCTGTCCCACAGTTGGTCGTTGGAAACGTCTTCCCTTGTGGATTTCAATCAGGGGCCTGCCTTCCTGGTAATACTAGAAGCAGGCTTGCGGAGTGTGTGGCCGATCCATCCCCATTTCTTTTTCTTGATGTCAATCTCGACTGGGGCTTGTCTCGTCCTGCCCAACAGTTGGTCGTTTGAGATGACTTCTGGCCACCTCATATTGAAGATGTTCCTGAGACATCGGTTGGTAAATTGCCTGAGGTTTGTGGGTGATTGGTATTGATTACCCGCCAGGTTTCAGAGCCGTAAAATAAGACCGACTTGTCGTTGGTGTTGAAGATCTGGATCTTGTTGTAAAGTGATGGGGCTGTTGGTCTCCAGATTGCCCGTAGAGTGTTGAAAGCGTGTCGGGCTTTGTTGATTCGGTACTTGATGTCTTCATCTCTTCCCCCATCTTTACTTACTACCTTCCCAGGTAGACAAACTTATCAACTTGATGTTTTCTTGAAGCATACGCACTGGGGCTTTTTTTCTGTTGTTTACTTTTCTTTTTTCCCTTGCTTTTATCATTCTATTAAGGTTTTTCTTCTTCTCATATCCTTCCATAGTCAGTAATCCCTTGTGTCTCAGTGACTTTATTGCCTTTCTTGTGATGACATGATTAATAACTTTTGAATGAAGAAAATGTTTTCTAACGATGGGGTTCAAACTCTCGCAGGAAAATCTATTTACATCATTCGGCCTCAAACTGTCAAGTATACCTTTTTGTTGTTTTTATTTTTATAGATGAAAGCTCAAAACTCCCCCCCCACAAATAAACAACGTGGACCGCACAAGGTCTGGTATCACTGCTAGTATTTATTTATAATTTGTGTGTGTGTGTGAGAGAGAGAGAGAGAGAGGGAAAGAGAGAGGGGGCGAAAAGAAAGGGAGAGAGGCAGGAAGACATTGAGAGGGAGATTAAGAAGGAGAGAGAAAGAAAGAGTGAGAAAAAGAAAGAGTGAAAGAGAGAAAGTGAAAAGGAGAAAAAGGAGAAAAGAGGAAAAAGGAAGAGATAGAAAAGAGAGGGAGAAAAAGAAAGAGAGAAAAAGAGAGAGAGGGGAAAAGAAAGAGTGAGAGAGAGAAAGTGAAAAGGAGAAAACAAAAGAGAAAGGGAGAAAGAAAAAGAGAAAGAAAAAGAGAGAGTGAGAAAAAGAAAGAGGGGAGATAAATACGGGGAGAGTACTGCTGTTGACAACCGTCTATTTCGTAAGATAATGGTACGTGCCCGCTTATTTCGAATCAGTCCCGCCGAGAGAAACGTCGAGAATGACTCAGAGAAATCCGTCGGCTTCTAAGACACGCGTAATTGGTGCTTGAAGCGTGAACTTCATTTCAACCAACGTCTTTGCACCCGCCTTGCTTCGTCTTCCATTCTCCATCTGATGGTTACGCTCTTCCTCGTCACTGTTAATGCCTTCTCGAACAGCCTGCCAGCAATTGGTGTACCAGTCGCTCAGTTATCGATCAATCTCTGCAAATTTCAAGTTGCGCTTGCCGACATCCTTAATGCACGGTACAGAGCGTCCTGCTAGGCGCTGTCCTGTGGCCAGGGCATCTCTGCATAACATCCTTCTGATATGCAACCATTTTATATTGGCTATTAGGAAATTGGAAACTGATATGTTAACTTTTATAGTTTATGACAACATTTAAGACACCTTATTTCTGCATGGAATTTTAAATGCATTAGCAAGAGCGACTGGATTCTTTGATTTTCGTGCGTCATCCATTCAAAGACGTGGGTGTAGCATATGTCGGTCTCGAAGAAACCTTGGATCTGCTGCTGGCAGTGCAGTATCTATTATGGCTGTACAGGCCATCACGAGAGTTACAGTCTCGATTACAAGGCTCTTCCCTGATATCGCCTTGTTTTCTTTCCGTCAAGCACGCTTCTCCCTGGTGGCAAACCTTCGTTCCTTTTCTCCTCTCGAGTGCGAGAGAGAGAGAGAAAGAATCTTTGTATGTGTGTGTGTAGGGGATATGTATGTTTGTGAAACCGTCTATTTTGTAAGATAATGGTATCTGCCCAGTTAGTTAGTTAGAATCAGTCCCGACGCGAGAAACGTCGAGAATGACTCAGGGAAATCCGTCGGCTGCTAAGACACGCGTAATTGGTGCTTGAAGCGTGGACTTCATTTCAACCAACGTCTTAGCACCCGCCTTGCTTCGTCTTCCATTCTCCATCTGATGGTTACGCTCTTCCGCGTCACTGTTAATTCCTTCTCGAACAGCCTGCCAGTTATCTGAATCAATCTCTGTGAATTTCATGTTGCATTTGTAGTCATCCTTAAAACGCAATGGAGGGTCGACTACGGGGTGTTGCCCTGTGGCCAGCTTACCCTTCATAGCATCCTGCTACATGGAAACATCCTTCATATATAGGTGGATATGTGTTTGTTTGTAGAGATTTCCCAAAAAGAAACGACGTGTTCCGCAGATGCCCGGCTATCATTGCTAGTATTTATAGTGTGTGGGGAGAGGAGAAAGAGAAATAGTGTGAGAAAAATAGTGAGAGAGAGAGAAAAAAAAAGAAAGAGATAGGGGAAAAAGACAGATAGAAAAAGAAAGAGAGATAGCGGAAGCCATGGTAAGATCACCAGATAATGAAGAAAAAGCATGCATAGGAGTAACTGAAGGACCCTGAAAACAAAGACACTATGCACACAAAACATCTTTCACAAATAGTAAATACGCGAACAACACAATGCCTTCCAAGTATATATGGGAAATTAAAAACAAAACACAAATCACACCAAAAATATCATGGAAAATAAGGAAATGATCATTTAGCCTACAACAATCAATCAAAAACCTGCAAACTTTGCTTGGAAAAAAAATAGCTTTTATTACATTCTCAGACCAAAATAAATGATCTGAGCTCATCTCAAAATGCAGATATGAAAACGCTTTTTTACTACGTTACTTAAAAATTGTAAACTGAAATGAATAAATACATATAAACAAAATAATATAAAAAAAAACAAATAAACTAACCCAAACAAATAATAAACAAATTAACAAACCACTCCCGTTAGAATAGACGAAATAGATTAAATAGAAATAAAATATAAAATGTATAAAAAAATCAAGTAAAATAATCAACCCAAATAAATAAAGTAAAAAATAATAAACAAATTAACAAACCAATCCCACCAAAATAACCGTAAGAATAGACTACAGCAACCAATCCAAAAATTGGACGTAAAAATAGCTATAACTATTATATAACGATAAAAAAAATTAATACGTTACTTAAAAATCGAAAACCAAATAGAGTAAATAAAAATATACAAAATAAAAAATAAGTAAATAAAAAAACAAATAAAAATTAATCCAAATAAATGAACAAATTAACAAATCTTCCCGGCTAAAATAACCATAATAGATTAAAAAACTGTCCCCCCCCCCGCCAAAATAACAGAATAGACTACGACAAGCAATCTAAACATTGAACGAATAAATAGCTTTACTTATCTTCTCAGACCAAAACTAACTATTAAATAAGCGACTTAAGCACATCCCCAACCAATTTTTTACTACGTTAATAAAACACCAAAAACCGAAAAGTATAAATAATACAAAATGAAAATGAAAAATAAATAAATATAGTCAAACAAATTAATAAACAAACAAATCGCTCCCGCAAAAATAACCGCCAGAATAGATAACCCACAATGCACCAATGACCCATATATATAAATAGTCGAGGAAAAATTGAACATTCGTGGCCTGACGATTGTGTCTAGCATGAAACAGCCTGTCGCCTCTGAGTGTTGACTTCAATGTTCACTTTTATATTTATATTTACATACGCTCTATCTCTGTTAGTGAGCACTTTATACCATAAATATAGTACACCTTAAAACCATATGTCTTCATATATATATATATATATATATATATATATATATATATATATATATATATATATTATTAGTAATCTTATAAGTATTAGAAATTATACTCGTTCGGAAAACCTTCAGTGTTTTGATTTGCAAATAATCAAACCAATACCAAAGAGGGGAAAAGTGTATAAAAAAGAAAGAACCAAGAACATGTACGTTAACCGAAAATAATCGTCTAGCATGCAAGTCCAAAGCCCAAAGAAAAAAAAAACCCGATACGATTAAGCAAAAAAATAACTAAATAAAGTGCTCAATACGGTAAGTAAAGAAGATCTAGTTAAACCTAGAGAGCCAGACAAACCTACCAAGGTTTCACCTAAGCGGATCATCAGGGAAGGCTGGCTAAAAAGGTAAGAAAAAGTACGGAATACTTATAGTCAATAAACAAAAAAAAACTAACCACGTGACCAAATAAAAAAATCAAACAAAAAAAAAAGGGGAGATGGGGGGGAGAACTATATATTCAAATAGAGAGGAAAAAAAAGGTGAGTGGGTTTAGAGAGAAACTGACAACAGGGGGTAATAAATCATTTATTCAATCGAAGTGAATAATACTACTACTACTACTACTAATAATAATAATGAAAATCCGAAACTAAAATGAAATTCTAAGTAAATGTAGACATAGAAAACGTTGGTTGTTACACTAGGCCTCCTTCCCCGTTTTTTTTGTTTTTGTTTTTTTGTTTTGGTTCGTTTGTCAGGCTCTCTAGGTTTAACTATATATATATATATATATATATATATATATATATATATATATATATATGAGTGTGTGTCTAGTGTTGTGTATCCTATAATTTTCGCTTCAGTTTCTGTATGCTTTCTGCAATTGATCTGTGTACAGTTTTTTTATTCCTTTCTTTTCAAACATCAATTATATAACCATGTAGTTGTAAAGGCCAAGTTCAAAAAATCTCTTCCGTATCATAACTGCTGCCTGGACCCACGTAGATATTCGTTGTAAGTCTTTTTTCTTAATGATTTGCTCAGATATTTTCTTTTCTTTTCTTTCTTTCTTTTTTTTTTTTGGCTTCTTTTTCTTGCAGTAGCACATATATTCTCATGTGAGCTAACACCTACCCGCGGTTACGCCTTTTGAAAACTCGCAACCATAAAATATTATTAGATTTATCCACGAAAACATTTTTTGCGGGGGGGGGGGGTTGTGGTGGAGAAAGAAAACAAAATATAATACTTGTCCGATAATAAATAATTTCGCGTGCAGCAAAATTAATTTTAGAAAAAAAAAGAAAGATGTCGTCTTAAAACATGGCCGTTCTTGTTTTTGTTAACGAAAAAAAAAAAAAACTGCGTATTTCATGAAAGCTTTTACATTTCATTTGCCATCTTTCTTTTTTATCTTCGGAACATGTTGATTTTTTTTCCTCCTTATTTTCAAGCAGCGGAAGTAATAATTATTTTTAGCTGTGGTCCTTTTTTCTTTGCCATTTACAGTATCTGCCCAGAAGTTGATATAAGTCAATGTCATTTACAACTTCTCAGTACGTTGTAATATTCTAAAATGAGACTTTTGCGTTTTTATTATTATTATTTTGGACAAATGATGATCTATTAGGCGGAAAAGGCA
Source organism: Acanthosepion pharaonis (assembly GCA_903632075.3). Classification (NCBI taxonomy): domain Eukaryota; kingdom Metazoa; phylum Mollusca; class Cephalopoda; order Sepiida; family Sepiidae; genus Acanthosepion; species Acanthosepion pharaonis. The sequence continues at coordinate 1,553,661 of CAHIKZ030005072.1, forward strand.
ATCTGTCAACCAATATCTAGACCAGCAATTTCTATCCTTCAGATTTTATGCGTCTTTTAAAAAAACCGGGAACAGATGAGAATTAGGGTTTATTTTTATACGAACTACTATTTGTTAGAAAATAATAAGTAACCCACAATGCTCGTCGCATTTTTTTATATTCGGATACTATCAGGTCATCCCATAAGTTCTGTCCGAATTTTGAATAAAGAAAACAAGCGACGAAATGTTACATTTAATTACAGATTAAATCAACAATGTATTTTCCCTGATTATCTATGACGTCCTTCCATCTATTAACAAGCTTATTAATTCCATTACTGTAAAATTCTTTTGACTTTGATTCGAAGAACACCATTTTAAGGCTTCTTCAAGGCTGTAATGGTGATAACGACGGTGAAGGTTTCATCAATGCTAAATTTGAATTTGGGGCTTATGTTTTGGGCAAAAATGAGTCGATTTCTGCGTGGGAACAGAGTTGAGATTTTTAGTGATATTACTTAAAGTTTTTAAGTTATTCTATAATTCTAAACGGGGTTCCATAAAACTGTCCATTTTTTTTGTGGGGGGGAACAATCTTATATTTGGTTGACAGGGGGAAATGAGGATGATTCAGCTCTGCAGAAGTAGTGAGCCGTGTCCTCTTTGTAACTACCGAAACTGGTGGAACTAAAGAACGGGTTTCATTTAAACATTTGCAATAGACATAACGAAACAAACAAGCAAGGCAATAAAGCCACTGAGATTGAAGGAACACGAGAAAAAATATATTAAAGAAAGACAAAAAAATATATATATTAAAGAAAGACAACAATAAAGGAACAGGATATGCTTGCGACGTTGCATCTCGGAAGATGGAGGTTGCAGATCGAAGAGGAAGTATTTCCATGGAAACCATGTAAAGGATTTTAAAGACTGTGAAGTTTCCCATGGCAGCATTACTACAGTTTTTGGTCTAACTTGACTCTTGTGAAAGATCAAGCATGCCAGAATGCCTCAAATACTTCATGATAGAATTAACCAACCATTTCTTCAGCATCTTGAAATTACAAGAAGATACCTGAGAAATGCCAAAGAATATAGTCATCAAAAGGTTGCTGTTGATTTCCAATCTGAAGGGGGAATGAAGGTTTATTTTGCACTTTTTATACAAAATTGTGGCACAAAGCCAAAAGAGAAGTGGGGAAAAGGTTGGTCTTCATTAGCTACCCTAATCCTAGTTAATCACAATCACATTTAATCTGAAGGGGGATGTATATTTATTCCTGTTTATATACAGAAATTGTCGCACAAGGCCAAAGAGGAAGTGGGGAAAGTTATGGTCTTCACTGACTATCCTAGTCATTTATTCAATCTGAAGTGGGGTGGGGTGCGTCTGCAAGAGTTTTCACCCTCTACTTTTATAGGCATATGTCCACAAAATGCATACTAAGATCTTTTTCATTCTGGAGGTTTGAAATGACTCAGGCAAGTTCTGCCGATTCTGGCATTTAAGGCTGACTTCTCGAACTGACTTCGGAAAGAGAGGAACCCAAACGAGGCCGAAGGGCGGAGTCATGTGTGGGGAGGTACACAAGCCTGACCCTGTGTATGCGGGATCTACAGGGAAGTTTTGCCCAAGCCTTGTGCCACATGCTGTTTTGTGGGGAGTCGAGGTAAATAAACTCAGTCCATATCTGCATTATCTATTAGGTTGGTGCAAAAATAATGACGTAATAATCTCGTTTTTTGACGTACTTTTCTACCTCAAAAAACTACATTCTTACGTCATTATTTTTCCACCAACCTAATAGTATACAGACCCACTGCGTTCGCTTGTCCGAACTTGCTTTTGTGTGCAAGCACCAACTCAGTCTGTTAACTCTTTTGCATTCTGACCTGTTGATTTTATTTGCCTGTAGTGTTTGCTCTTGCTTGATTGTTACTATTTCATTTTTGCCCCTTTTTCTTTTTATTGCAAATTTTATTAATTCTATTCGTTGGACAACCGTGTTATTTATTTTGCATTTTGACAATGGTTTCTAATTCATCAAATTGCAAAGAAAACAGTAAAAATATAGAAACTTGCAAAAGTGTGTGAACGTGGCATATATCATGTCTCTCTTAGTAACCAGTGCTATAGAATCTATGCAAAAACCACTATTATTCATCAGGAAATGCAATACATCCTTAGAAACAATTAAAATCTGTAGCAGAAGACAAAGCTAATCTTTGTCGGTTTCTTAACTGGAGGAATCATTTTTTTAAACCTTTCACTTTGTTATGGTTCGGTTCCTTGTACGACGGTGATAGTCCAAGGTAGAACCAAATAAGAAGAACTCGAACACAGGTATGGAATAACACAGATATATTACAAACAGGAATATATACAGAGAGGTAGAAAAGTGTTAGTACGAAGAATCAGGTTTAGTAGTAATTGTCTGAACGCGACTGTTTCGGACTGACTCGCTCGTTCTGACTGGCTGACAGACTCCCGACGGACTTCTGACGGACCTCAATCCATACTTCAGACGGAACGGTATTTAGTTACCACCCCCACGAGTGCATCATGTGGCACAAGGCCGGTTTAACTTAGGATCTCCGAGCCCGTGGGCTCGGCCAAAAATATGCCCTTTGAACCCGTATAAACGGGTTCAGTGTCGGTTTACCTCCCCGAAAGAGACTCCGCCCTTCGGCGTAGCCTCGTTCGGGTTCCTCCACGCCCGAAGGCAGAGAGTTCAACCGATCAGCCGGTCAGCCGATCGCCCGACTTCAGGCTGAATGGTATTTAGTCACCCCTCACGAAGGCCTCATGTGACACAAGGCCAGTTTAACGTGGGATCTCCGATCCCGTTGGCCCGGCCAAAAATATGCCCTTTGAACGGCTTCATGTTCGGTTTACCTCCCCGAAAGAGAATCCGCCCTTCGGCGTAGCCTCGTTCGAGTTTCTCCACGCCCGAAGGCAGAGAGTTCAACCGGTCAGCCGGTTGCCCGACTTTGGACTGAATTCTCGGCTTCCTCTTGAGGTGCAGTATTTATTACATATGGAATAGTCCATTATATTATTATGGGTAAAGTGAATGAAGTCGTGATGCCACATCAGGACCAATAACATTGCAAGTTCTTCACTTTAGTTAATCAAGAATCTCTAAATTCATGACAGAAACAGCAGAGCAGATGTAACAATAATATTCAAAGCTTAATCGAATGGTAGATTTATGAATATGAAAGAAATTGTGGCGACATAAACTGTGGAGCAGTGAATAAACTTTCCTAGCGGCAGACTTAGCAATGGATTCAGTATAATTTTTACCCTTTATATAGAATTCTGACGTGTAAAGTCAAGTTTTGAGCCGAACTTCATCGAAGTCAAGCAACGTCGAGCCTGATTAGTACCCAGATGGGTGACAGCATGAGAATACCAGGTGCTGTATGATTGAATGTTCGAGTGGAGTAACGAATAATGGCTCGGAACTGGTAATCGGAGAGCCGAGTTCCAATTTCCATTGGGGTCGTTATATTCATTTACGGGCGAATACCCTTGGGAAAGATATTAAAGTAAATCCTCTCACCACACCCATCAAATTTCACTAAACCATTATTATCTCAAAAAATGTCTCAAGTTCTAAATATATTGCCTGGCATTAAATAACCTGCAAAGGGTTGATAAGCCATAAAAAAACGAATCAATCAATCTACTGATTAAGTAGAAGAAATTAAGAGAAGAAATTAGTAGACATGTAAACCATTATTATCGCCAAATATATTCTTAGAATCTAAAAATATTTTCTGACTTTAAATAACCTGCAATGGGTTGATAAACCATAAAAAATGAATCAACCATTCTACTGATTAAGCAAAAGAAATTAAAAGAAGAAATTAGTCGACTTTTAAATCATTATTATCGCCAAATATATTCTTAGAGTCTAAAAATATATTCTGGCTTTAAATAACATGCAAAGGGTTAATAAGCCTTAAAAAACGAATCAATCAATCAGTCTACTGATTAAGCAGAAGAAATTAAAAGAAGAAATTAGTAAGACTTTAAACCATTATTATCATGAACATATATTCTTAGAATCTAAAAATATATTCTGGCTTTAAATAACATGCAAAGGATTGATAAGCCGTCAGAAACGAATCATTCAATCGAGCCAAACCTACAAATAATGAAACATCCTTACAAAATGTGGAAAAATGAAACTAACACACTGCTTTTACTCCACGTTCTTGTTTCAAAACAATCGCATTTTGACTATTTACTTTATCGATTCTTTTCAGACGAAGAACGGTTGCTTAGTTGCAATTTTAAAGAATTTTCATCATTTCCAAATATGCAAAAAATTCTTTGCTTTAAAAGAAATGTCTACTCTGAATATACAACCGGAGGCGTACAAAGCCAATAATATATGCGTTACTTCTGATATTAGCATTTAGGAAAGACTTTCCCTGGCAAAAATGTTATTTTCTTGTGTATAGTGATTTTCTAAAAGTAGCTTAGAGCTGGCACAAGCCTGGGGCACATAGTGAACTTACTATTCAATCTTAACTTGGATCTAGCGAGAGCGGATTGATAATCATTATACATTAAAATGTCCAAATGGTGTTTTTGAAAGTGTAGCGTAGATGTGACTCAATGTCTAAGGTAAGGGGTGCCTAATGAGGATCAAACTCACTATTCAGCCGTAATTGATCGATTGAGACTGGGTTGGTAAAAAAAAAAAATCACCACGTCAAAGTACCCAAATAACTTTTTAAGCGTAGTCTCGATGAAGCATGAAGCCGAAAGTATGGGACACCGTATGAAGATCGAACACACAATTCAGTTGTAAATGATCAAGCAAGAGAAGCTCGCAAAGGATTACACCACGTCAAACTGCCCAAATGGTGTTATTTTAAGCGTTATTTAGATGTGACAAACGGCCGAAAGGATGCGGTACCCTGTGTGGATCGAATACACTATTCAGTCCTGATTGATCAAGCGAGATAATCTTGCTAATCATTACACAACGTCGAATTGCCCAAATTATTTCCTAAGCGGAGCTGAGATGTAGCACAAGCCCAACAGTGGGAATCGCCCAGTGAGGATCGAATTCACAATTTAGTCGTAATTGACATAGCGAGATAAGCTTGTTAACCATTACACTACGTCGGAGTGACAAAGTGATTTTCTAACCATAGCTTACATGTGTGACTCTAGGCAATGAGGATCGATCTCTCCATTCAGTTGTAATTGACCTGGCGGGGATCGATTACACCACCTCTGCCCATTTTCAGTTGCTTACATTGAGGCTGAAAGTATGGGGTACCCAATGAGGATCGAATTGACCTAGCTTGCTAACGATTACACCACCTCGAAGTGCCCAAATGATTTTCTAACCATAGCTTACATGTGGCACAAGGCTGAAAGTATGGGGTACCCAATGAGGATCGATCTCTCCATTCAGTTGTAATTGACCTAGCGGGAGAAGCTTGCTAACGATTACACCACCTCGAAGTGCCCAAATGATTTTCTAAGCATAGCTTACATGTGGCAAGGCTGAAAGGTACCCAATGAGGATCGATCTCTCCACTCAGTTGTAATTGACCTAGCGGGAGAAGCTTGCTAACGATTACACCACCTCGAAGTGCCCAAATGATTTTTCTAATAGCTTACAATGAAAGGGGTACCCAATGAGGATCGATCTCTCCATTCAGTTGTAATTGACCTAGCGGGAGAAGCTTGCTAACGATTACACCACCTCGAAGTGCCCAAATGATTTTCTAAGCATAGCTTACATGTGGCACAAGGCTGAAAGTATGGGGTACCCAATGAGGATCGATCTCTCCATTCAGTTGTAATTGACCTAGCGGGAGAAGCTTGCTAACGATTACACCACCTCGAAGTGCCCAAATGATTTTCTAAGCATAGCTTACATGTGGCACAAGGCCGAAAGTATGGGGTACCTAATGAGGATCAAACTCTTTACTCAGTTGTAATTGACCTAGTGAGATAATCTTGCTTACCATTACACCACATCGAAGTGCTTTTTTAGGATTTTCTAAGCGCAGCTTAGATGTGGTACAAGGCCGAAAGTGTGGATCACCCAGTAAGGATTGAATTCACTATTTAGTCGTAATTTATCTAGCGAGACAAGTTTGTTAACCATTACACCATGTCGAAATACCTTCACATCTCGTTCGATTCCAGCGCTTTCTTTTTTTCGTGTAAAAAGTGTTCGGCTGCCATAGAAATGAATAGAGATTTGTTTCAATGGATACAAACTGCGAGAGGCTAATTGTTTACTGGATTAACACATTGTAAGAGGCTTGTTATCTTAGGCACACATTTCACCGAGTAAAATTAAAAAGCTGCGTTTTGATAGAAAGAATTAAATGGCGCAATTTTTCCGCTAGAATAAAGAAAATGTAGATGACGCTGTGTGGAAGGAAGCAATGATCGTCTAAACTTTCAACAAAGCAACAACATCCTTCTTCGCCCAATCCTTTTGTTTTTTTTTTATTTTTATTTTTTTATTTTTAATAAAATATTTAAAACCATGTTTGTTAGCTAATGGCTTAAAGATAACGCCAGTCTTGTTTTTTTTCGGAATTATTACATCAAAATTAAAGCGATTTTAAAACATTCTTCTTTTCTTTTTAAGCTTTTTACCAAGTATGTCCTAGTCAATTCCAGAAATTATATTGATTTTTCCTGTATTCTCAGCATCTGTTGGATAAGGTTTGGTCACATCGCTGTGGTGTAAAGATCAGTAAGCTTGTCAGGCTAGAACAATTATAAGTGAGTCGTGAGTTCGATCCTCTCTGGGGGCCTGCAACTTTCAGCCATGTACCACATCTAACCCATACTAAGAAAATCATTCGCCACTCCGACGTGATGTAATAGTTAGCAAGCTTGTCTCGCTAAAACATTTACTAGCGACTAGTGAGTTCGATCCTCACTGAGTACTCTATATATTCGACAATGTGCCACACCTAAGCCACGCTTAGAGAATCATCATAAGAGACAAGTCGACAGTTTATAATGGTCAACAAGCTTTTCTCGCTAGAACAATTACGACAGTATACTGAGTTCGATCCTCACTGATTCCTCCGTATATCCGGCCTTGTGCAACATCTAAGCTACGATTAGAAAAATACTATCTGCTGGAGAAATCTTCAAGAGTTTGTAAAACAAAGTGTACAATATTTTTATATTTTTCTTCACCAAATACAAGTCCTAAGAGCCATTCAAGTTAAATGGATACTAGATTAGATTGTTTTAATAGCATACAATGAAGGGGTAAAAGGTCTATATTACGATTGATTGAATGATTCGTTTTTAACGGCATTTCAACCCTTTGCGTGGTATTCAAAGCCAGAAAATAGTTTTAGATTCTAAGAAAATATTTTGGTGATAGTAATGCTTTACACGACTAATTTCTCTTTTAATTTTTTTCTGCTTATTGATTTATTCCTTTTTACGGTTTATCAACCCTTTGCCGTTTATTTAAAGCCAGAACATATTTTTAGATTGTAAGATAATAATGGTTTGCAAATCTGATTAATTTCTTCATTTAATTTCTTCTGCTTAATCAGTAGATTGATTGATTGCTTCGTTTTTTACGGCTTATCAACCCTTTGCATGTTATTTAAAGCCAGAAAATATTTTTTAGATTCTAAGAATATATTTTTGCGATAATAATGGTTTACAAGTCTTACTAATTTCTTCTTTTAATTTCTTCTGCTTAATCAATAGATTGATTGATTCGTTTTTTAAGGCTTATCAATCTTTTTTATGTTATTTAAAGCCAGAAAATATTTTTAGATTGTAAGGATTTTCTTCTTGGAGAGAATAATGATTTAGTGATAGTTGTCTTACTAATTAACCTATAGATGGGGGAGATATGATTTAGTTAAGCAAGGATATTTATGTGTAAGTGAATATAACGAACCAAACAGGAATTGGAACTCCGCTCGCCAATTAACATTTGCGAACCATTATCCTTTACACCAACTGCATATCCAAGATTACAGCAGCTGGGATTCCCAAATGGTCAACCATCTGGGTACTGACCAGGTTCGACGTTCCTGAGAGACTTCTTCGGAAAGGAACAGTTCTGAGCAAAAGCTTTTTGAAAGGTACTTACTCCTAACTAATGGTATACGAACGACTGGTGGAACTAAGGAATGATTCTTGTGTTGAACATCTGCCATGAAATAGAGATGAAGTTTCATCTCTGGTGAAGCGGCTGTCTGATGGAAAATAATTCATCACACAAAATGGTCGTGTAAATGCTTTTGGACTCTGTGAAACCCGGAAAGTGAAGATTGGACAGGTCCAACGCATATACGGCAGAAATACCTGGCTGCTACTCTTGAAAAGGACCTCCAATCAGTGTTCAACTGGGGGGAGGAAATGGCTTGTAAATGTTAAGCCTCCAAAACAAAACTGTTCTCATTTAATCACCATAAAGACACTTTTCTACCTGTCATCAGTATAGCTGATGCTAGACTACGAGAGAGCAACTGCGCCTTGGACTCAAGTTTTCAACGACTACATTGAATCAATAGCTGCATCTACTGCAAGGAAATTTGGATCACTGTGTCGTGCCAAAAGATTTTTCACGTCAGAGTTAATCTCGCACATTTACCAATTCACCATTCGTCTATGCATTGGATACTGTCGCCATATCTGGTCTGGTGCTCCTGCTATTCATTTCGAGGTTCTTGACAAAATCTAAAGGAGGATCTGCAATGTAATTGACCCTGACTTCGCATTTCGACTTCAGTTACGTTCTCACCGACGTGGTGTGGCTTCTCTCTGTCTTTTCTACAAATATTTTCATGGTAACTGCTGGATGGGCTTTTTATCCCCGGGGGTCCCGACTGCATAAATTTAAGAGTACTAATCGATTGGCATCTAGGCTCCACCATTTACAGTTAAAATAACTAAATGCAGCCGCCATTTCTACTCGAACAGTTTTTTTCTAGCATTTCCCCCTTGTTTAACTCCCTTCCATTTTATTGTTTCCCTGATTTCTAATTTCTTCATAAATTTAAATACAACGCCATTCGCTATCTTCAATATTCTTGAAACCCGTTCATCTTTTGTCCTTTCCTAAATCCTCCCTATACACAGTCTCTTCTCTCACTTTCACTCACTGTTACCTCCTGCATACTAGTGACATTCTCGAATTGCTTGGAGTGAAATCTGTAAAAAAATATTCCATTTATGGTCTGATCTTATAACTCTTGACAAGGTCTATAGAGCTTGTCAGAATGAGTCAGTTACTTTCCGCAGTTGTCAAAAAAAAAACCCAAAAAAAAACAAAAACAAAGAAAAAAAAAACGTGAATTATTCCAGCATCTGTATCAAAAGACCCCTAAATAATATTTTCTCCACAATATGACCCTCCACAACTTCCTCTCCTTTGTAACCATTAGAAAAGTTTGTGTTTTTGATATATCTCCAAATCCCTGTTCAGCCATACATCTGCACACGCTCTTTAGGTAAATTATATACTGGTTATCTCAGTCACTCTTTCTTTAATATGTTCTGTCGGTGTCATATTTGCTAAGCCGTCTTTCCTCATTATATGCTCTAGAAAAGGTTAAATAAGTGTCACTTTTTATTTCAATTTTCTTTAAAACTTCGCCATTATTTATATGACCAGTTCATTTTATTCTCAGCATCCTTCTGCAGTACAATGTTTCTATTGCCTCAAGTCTGTTCTTCATGCGTGGAGAACCGATATTACATAACAGTTAACTACTTTTTGTCTCTAACTCGATTTTTCTTTTTCTTAATACATTGCTCAGCTTTTAAAAGGCATCTTTCGCTATTCCAATGCACCTTAGCATATCGGTGTCGTATTTTCGGTCCTCTGTTAAAACACTTCCAGATATTTCAATGTTTGTACCTACTTGATTTTATTTCTTATATTAAAACCCTATTCGGCCATTAAGATTCCAATTCAGTCATGACCATCAATGTTCCATATTTTCATCATTTTCCTTCCATATCTACACTGACATGGGCATGATGATAAATTACATCGTCGTTTCTAAACATTACTCTACCGTGCTTGTAGATAGGACGCAGACTATCCTGTTGGATGCCGAGGGAGCAAACGACCGTCCTCAGGATTTGAATCCAGAGTCGTCCTTCTCCTGGGCCGGTTGCCGTCTACCGCTATAAGAACCAGTCTCTCCCAGTATTTACCAATAGCTTTGGCCAGAGGGAAGCAAACGACCCTCCAAATTTGAATCCAGAGTCGTCCCTCTCTTGGGCCGGTTTCCGTCTACCGCTATAAGAACCAGTCTCTCCTACTATTTACCAATAGCTTTTGGCCAGAGGGAGCAAACGACCGTCCTCAGGATTTGAATCCAGAGTCGTCCCTCTCTTGGGCCGGTTTCCGTCTACCGCTATAAGAACCAGTCTCTCCCAGTATTTACCAATAGCTTTGGCCAGAGGGAGCAAACGACCCTCCTCAGGATTTGAATCCAGAGTCGTCCCTCTCTTGGGCCGGTTTCCGTCTACCGCTATAAGAACCAGTCTCTCCCAGTATTTACCAATAGCTTTTGGCCAGAGGGAGCAAACGACCCTCCCAGGATTTAGTCGTCCCTCTCTTGGGCCGGTTTCCGTTACCCTATAAGAACCAGTCTCTCCTACTATTTACCAATAGCTTTGGCCAGAGGGAGCAAACGACCCTCCTCAGGATTTGAATCCAGAGTCGTCCCTCTCTTGGGCCGGTTTCCGTCTACCGCTATAAGAACCAGTCTCTCCCAGTATTTACCAATAGCTTTGGACAGAGGGAGCAAACGACCCTCCTCGGGATTTGAATCCACATTTGTCCTTTTCCTCTACTCAATTCCCCCAAGACTATTTACCCAGAGCTGGATGAATATGAGAAGTGATACTAGTACCTATTTGAATGTAATGAATTCAACATAAATTAGAACTGATTCTTCAATACAGGCCGCTATCCATTATTCCATTTTCCTCCACAATAAGTAATTGCTTTATATTAATTTCTTATATAAAGCCTGCAAATGCGTTTGAGAGAAAAAAAGAAAAAAACAGACGTTAAATGATTAACGGTCAGCCATTCCTTCTAGAACCATGCACTAAAATCTTGTTAATTCTTCAGGAGATAGATTTAATTGAGAAACACTAATTATCGCGAATCACTCTTAATTTTTCATATTTTGTCTTCAATTTAGGATGAGCGCCCACTCCTGACAATCATCTTATCAATTTCTGAACAAGCATTCCTACAATGAAAAACTAAAGAAAAAAAAAATGAAGGAATTCCTTATTAATCAAATATGTGCTAACGGAATAGAGGTGAAAACAAATGAAATTCTGCGAATTTGACAACTTCATTAATTATCCTAATTAACTTTGAAAGCATCGTTAATTTTTTGTTTTCATTTTTTTTTCTTTCCCTCTTTTTCAAATTTTATTTCTTTACTTATTTTATTTCGTATTCATACAGGTTTATTGCGTAAAATTTGGATTTTTATTTAAACTTTGTTGACCCTTCTATCTTTTGTAGCAATTCATGAACTAACCACATTGAGAAATAGAAAAGAAAAAAAAACGCTTGATAGAAGACAGATTAATTAGCTCGACTTCGACTTGATGTTTTATTCAAAGACGGTTTTTGTCATTGAGTTTGAAACAGTATTGAAAAGAATGTATCTTTTGAGAAAGCTGGCGCGAACAGAATGGTAAAACACAAAATAAAAGTGGGAAGAGACTTGGAATTGGAAATTAAATTTTCATAATCAAATGACACAAGAAGAATAACTGTTTTGAAAGTAGAAACGATGTCGAAAATGACAACGCAAAAGTAAAAAAAAAAAAAAAATAAAGATGTCGAAGGAAATGTTAGAAGGAACGGTAAGGAAGATAAAGCAAATATAAGTGAAGAAGAAGAAGAAACGAAGAAAGAAAAGAAAAGGCAGCAGCAGCAGCAGAAGAAGAAAGAAAAAAAGAAGCAGAAGAAGAAGTAGGAACAGCAGCAGAAAAAGAAGAAGAAGAAGAAGAAGAAAGAAAAAAAGAAGCAGAAGAAGAAGTAGGAACAGCAGCAGAAAAAGAAGAAAGAAAAGAAGAAGCATAAGAAGAAGTAGGAACAGCAGCAGAAAAAGAAAAGAAGAAGCAGAAGTAGAAAAAGAAACAACAGCAGCAGAAGAAAAAAGCAGCAGCAGAAGAAGTAGAAGAATCAGCAGCAACAGCTGAAGAAGAAAAGAATAAGAAGCAGAAGCCGAAAAAAGAAGAAGCAATAGAAGAAGAATCGGAATCATCAGAAAAAGAAGCAGCAGCAACAGAAGCAGCAGCAAAATAAGAATAAGAAGAAGCGGTGGGGAACAGAAAAGTAAGCGACACAGAAGAGGAAAGACAACGTTGAGCCAGCAGTAGATATTTAATTGTTCGAGAGTGGAAACAAAGAAGTTAGTTTGAGGAGAAGGAGAATAAAAATTAATTCCGAACAGTGACGACGACATGAGACAAACTTACTGACAGGAAGACTAAGAAGCACTCCACCCTAGAGCAACAGGTTAGATAGTCACTCATGCGCTTTTGAGAAGGAGATCCACACACCTGCTTGCCGATATTAACCAATGAAGGCCGGAGTTGAATAAAAAATAATTTTAAGAATGAGAATTTTGTCTTATACTCTTATTAATCATTACAGCGATTACGTTACACTACGTTATGTTATTTTTGCAGCGGTTACGTTATAATCTCAGCGAAACCATTACACTTCATTCTTAGTCAAAGATAACGTTACAATCACATTACAGCAATTACGTCACAGTCTCATTATGATGATGAAGTTACATTACGTTACATTCCTACTTCAGCATCTACATTATAGTCCCATTACAGCGATTACATTACATTCAGCGATAACTTTGGTTTCATTACAGCAATTCCGTCACAGCTAAATTATAGTAAGTAACTGACAGTATATTAGACTCTTATTACAGCAATCACATTACATTACCTTACATTCCTGTTACAACGACTACGTTATAGTCATGTTACAGCGATTACATACATTCTTATGTCAACGATAACTTTACACTCTCATTACAGATTTACATCACAGTCGAATTATGGTGAATACGTTACATTAAATTATATTCTTGTCATAGTAATTACATTACGTTACATTCATATCACAGTGATTACGTTACATTATAATTACAGCCAGTATTTCATTACCATACAAACCTTTACAGCAATTACGTTACATTCTCATTACAGATATTACGTTACATTGCGTTATATTATGTTAATTCTTATTACAATTATTAAGTTACATACTTATTACAGCGATTACATGGCATTACAATATGTTACATGAAGTTATATTGTTATTACACCGATTACGTTACATTCTCACTACAGTCACTACGTTACATTGCGTTAGATTACGTTACAATCTTATTGCAGTAATTACGGTACATTCGTGTTATGATATTACGCTATATTACTGCAGTATTATTAAATGATTTAAGTCAACGAGAAGAACCTACAGAAACTGTGAGTCCATCTTTAAGAAGTTCAAAGCGGAAGGTTGTTTCTGGTAACACTTCGCAGATATCTCATCCTCGTCGCCAAAATGTTGTGGAGTATTTTTACAGTGGAGGCTTGTATTTCAATAAGTCGTCCTAAATTAGGTTCGACGTACAAAACGATATGACCGTGCCTGGATAGAGGCCATTAATGCTTATTATAGGTTCTGGATTATTTTAATATTATTTCCATGTGTGTTAAATTTAACTAACAGTGACAACAGGTCTTTTTAACGATTAATGATTACAGAATTATGATAATGTCTACAAAATCTCTTTCTAATAGATATGGCCGCGTTCTCAGATAAAAAAAAAAAAAAAAAACACTCTAAGAATACTAAGAATATTTATAGGTACAGTGTAACCCGGATATAAGAGACCCGGATATAAGAGAAACCCGGATATAAGAGAGATTTTCTCTGGTCCCAATTTAGAGCCTGTGTTAATGTATATAAATTAGACCAAACCCGGATATAAGAGAAACCCGGATATAAGAGACTTCTTCTCCGGGCCCGACAACTCTCTTATATCCGGGTTACACTGTATTTTGAAATAATATGGTACCGTGAAAGAACTGTTTTACCATTTCAGCTCTAAGTACGATCCGAAGTTCAAACAAAAATATTAAGACCAAACTCTCATTATGTGGATCAGCTTATATCCTCGGGAGATTATACTCAACGTTAATCATTATAAAGAAATTATAAAGCCTGTAAATGTTAAATATCGCTTAACAACCGAATTTGAGCAAACAGAATGTTTGTATTTACTTTATTTCTTTAGCTGAGGTTGCGGGTATAGCTAGCTAATCCCTATTGCAGACGCTTGCTCAGACGTATTTGTGTTTATTCACCACCCACAGAGCCCACCTCTGGTTTATACTGCAACTATGCTGAGCAGACCTTAGTTACAGTTTCTGGGAAAGAGCGTGGTCACCAATTTGAACAAGGCCAGAGCGCTCAAGCCCTCGGCCACGATGACTTGTGAATTTGTGCTAGCAGAGGTATTGACGACCCCCAAGTGTTCCGTCTATCCAATTTCACTCACAAGGCTTCGGTCAACCCGTGGCATGGTTTTCAGGTACTTTCCAAAGGTGCCGTACGCTGGGATCGACCTTGATGAGATTCGAACCCGGGTCTCATTTTCAGAAAGCGAACGTTCTAACCACTCGGCCACGTGGTCGTAGATAATGATCCGTTAATTGATTGTACTGAACAGAAACGCAACTGTCTTTTTGGATTCCATCTGTCTTTTGTATAAATATTATCATGGAAAATTCTCTGACGAGCTTTTTTTCATGGTGCCCCGACTTCATTAACTTAACCTCGCTACTAGATTGGCATCTAGATTCCGCCAGTTTACTGTAGAAATAGCTAAATTCCACCGTCATTTCTAGACCAACTGTTTCTTTTCGAAATCGGAACTCCCTTCCGTTTACTTGCTTCTCTGCTAACTATAATCTTCAGAAATTTAAATGCAACGTCAATCACCTTCTATCATGAATTTCGTTCAATTCTTTTTTGGTCTTTCCTAAATCCTCCCTATTCTCAAACTTTTCTCTCACTTTGACTCTCTGCGTTCTAGTGGCATTCCCGCCTTTCTTGGGATGTAATAGTTAAAAACAAAAAAAAAAACATGTTAAATCTCACTTAACATCCGAATTTTCTTGATTTCTTTACCCGAGGTCGCGGGCAATGGCCTAGTAATGAATTATATTGAACAGAAAGTCAAACAGATTATTATAATAATAATAATAATAATAATAATAATAATAATAATAATAATAATAATAATAAAGCCGTTTTCAAACTTGATAATTAAGTCCTATTTAGGGAAAGGTATGCGAAAGAATTTTACAAATATCCAACATGCAGCAGTAAAATAAAATAAAAAAGCCCCAAAAAGACACGTTTTTATGAGTTAAAGTACGACACAAAACTGTGCTTTTAAATGCACTAAACAGGTTTTGCAGATATTAATACCTAAACATTCCTTTAATGGAATAAATTGGAATATTGATGGCAGAAAACAAGAGAAAGATAAAAAAATATTCTAAACATGTTAAAATTATGGCTGCCACAGCGGTATTTCTATTTCCGTTAACATTTTTACGTTGTAGAAAAGATTATAGATACTTTTATATTATAGATGTATAACATTATATTAAAGATATATAATATTACATTATCGATATATAATGTTATATTATAGATACATAATATATTATATAATAATATTAATAATTCTTTGTATATACACGATCACAAATATTATGATCCTTTCTTTATAAAGTAGTGGTCCTCCATGTACCCATGAAAAGCCTCTTTCTCGAGCAGACATTGGCTCTTGCAAGTCTTCCAAATGTTTCAACTAGGCGCTTGTACCAGAATGTATCTTCAGGCCACTATGGCGCTCCACAAATTTGCTCTCCTTTCTACCCCATAATAAATTTTATTTTTGTCATCTCTCCTTAAATTGTGCTCCACAATCCATTTACTGAATCTCTCTTGGTAGATTATGTCTTCTTTTCCTATGACTCTAGGACCTTATAACTGTCCTTTGCGTATCAAACTCCCTACCCCACTTCACTAGAAATTCTGTTTTTTCTTTATGTTAAGTGTCATTTTTGTTTCCAGTTTCTATAAAGCTTCGTTATTATTTGTTCAGTATATGTCATCCTCAGCATCATTCTATAGTACCTCATTTCTTTTCTATCAAGTCTCTTCTTCAACTGTGAGATTGTCCGGCATTCACTGCCTTATAAGAGGACTGATATAGCATAACAGTTTAGTAATGTTTTCTTGGTTTTTTTTTTAACGAAATTACCTTGTTTCATAATACACTTTGTTTAGATTTTGAAAGGCAACAATCGCCTTCAGATTTCGCTCTTTCCATCATCTGTTCAAATACTTCCCACATATTTGAAGTGTTGTACTTACAATCTGATGTAATGAATATGAATACACCTGTCCCTCACAGTAATATGATTGGCTGGTGTCAGCCATAAATACAGACTGATGTGGAGGTACATGGACTACACCTATTCACTAGGCCTATTGCCTACGCCTATTGCCTACCACTACGATGAGGACCAGTCCATTACGGTGACCTGCTAGATTGTCCTACCCGGTTACAGTAGTCAACAACCACTTTGCTACTTCGAACAAATATATCACGTTCTGGGACATATCACAATCAATTTTTAAACTCTATATTTTTGCAGTCTGTAAAGTTAAATGCGAATCGTAAAAATTCATAAGTACTAAAAATCGAACTTTTATTTAACATCCGGTACATCGTATAAAAACTCATCGATTAAACAATAAATTATTTACATTATTCAGACTATTGTCCTCATCTTTGTTGCTATATTCATCACAACGTTTCGGCTGTTGTACACTCCGCTCTTCTTTAAGTGATTGGGATGTCGAACTGAACACTTTATTGCGCTCGCTGGGGTAGACTGTTCTAGTTACATGTGCCATGTCTGATAGATGTCAGTTATCAGTTATCTTCTGTTAATTTACCTATCCAAGTTCTCCACTGCCTTAACCAGCTATTGAACTCACAACTTTTTGGATCTAACCAACGCCTTTATCCACTGTGCGATATGGACATCTGTGCATGAATTTCTTGGACTTATAAACGTAATGTCTTCTGCCATCGTTTTTTTTTACCAGTGCTCAATTTGAAATTTTTACTCTTATCATTGCATGTTTTTTACTAGAGCTCATATTGCAATTTTCGTTGTTATGATTGCTTTTCTCTGGCACTCCTTATTACTGGTTACCATATTGTATTCATTTCTATGCTTGGTCGGCTCAGGAGTTTTTTGTGGCCTAGCATATGTGCTAGAACAGTCTACCCCAGCGAGCGAATTAAAGGGTTAAGTTCGATATTCCAACCTCCTGAAGAAGGCCGGAGAGTACAACGGCCGAAACGTTATGATAAATGTGGCAACAAAGATGGGGACAATAGTCCGAATAATATAAATAGTGTACATAATACCTCATCTCAGAAATATAGAGAGATACTAAATAATAATTTGCTGTATAGCACCGCAGGATATTATACATGGTCTACAAAGAAGCTACTGAATGAAATAAACAACCCTAATCCATTCCATTTTGTCGAAGTTCAGTAAAGATTTATAATTTCATTAACTGGTCCGCTGGTACAATTGAATTGTTTATATTTATATATTCTGCATGGATAATCTAGGATTTTTGTCTGTACAAGTGAAAGTGTTTCAGCCTGAACGAGTCTCAGAATCACACTAGAAAAAGGGGAAGACCAAGATGGCTTCGTTAAAGACACTGGAACTGTTTGGTCCAATTCATTTGATACCCAATCTGGCACGAAACATTTCAGATAAATTGTATTTTGGTTTGGGGATATGTGACGTTGTGACAATGTTACTGCAAATTTACAATCAACTGTTTTTTCCCTTGGGAGTAATATAGAACAGTTTTGTTTTTGAGGCATTAAAGTTAACCGGCCAATTCCTACCCCAGTCCACAACAGATTGGAGGTCCTTTTCAAGACAAACGGCCAGGTTTGTTTTGTCGGCGACATTAGATTTGTTTTTGAGGCAGGAGTAAATTATAGTGTCGTCCGCATAGATGCCTATTTGGGAACCTATGACGTAAGGAAGATCGTTAATGAAGATAAGGAACAGAGTAGGGCCTAGGATAGAGCCTTGGGGAACACCTGCGTTCGTGGGATAATAGCTGGAGGAGAATTTGTTGGGAACGACCTTCAATACACGGTTTGATTGAGCTTTTACTTATTGAATAGAGAAAAAAAATGCATATTTACTTATGGTGATTCATAATTCGAGTTATGGTTTGAATATATTATAAGGAAAATTTCGTTTGAAATTTATAAAAATTTTCCCTAAAACCATTTTTCAGGAAAACTGTTGGTGATCTTTTCAGTATTGAATGGAGGTTTCCTTCCTAACCAGTGTGAGACCGAGCAGTCGCAAAGAGGTGCTCTCGTGGAGTTGAGCGTCAGACATTCTAATGAAGGGCAGGGATTTGTTTTTGAGGCAGGAATTTTTCCTCTTACCTGCAATACTATTAAAACGTATCTTTGTAAGCTGTTGGAATTGGGAAATAATGCTTTTTTTTTCACTTAATATCTACAGAAGATATGAGGTTTCTTTTCGTCTTGTTTCTTTCTTTTAATTTAGAGTCACTTAATCAGATTATGTATGTTTTAATATCTTTCTGATATCGCTGTGTCTATTAGTATACCGGTCACAAGGTAATGTATTATTAACCTTACCGTGTACCGTTGCCATCACGTTGTGGTATAGACCTGGGTATGACGATAAACTACATTCGACACCAAGGCTTCTATCAGGAGGTTTTGAAGAGCGTGGAACCAACTCTTGATTGCTGTCGTTCCCGGGTCCATTCTGCTTAGAGACTTTAGCACCTGATAGGAAATCAACTATGGGCAAATATGTAACTCCCAAACTGAATTCAAAACACTATGAAAGTCTCAAAATACATTGTTATAGCAAAAGTACCAGAAATACATTCTCATAGTAAAAAAATTCCAGCAACACATTTTTAGAAAAAAAAATTACCGGCAATACATGGGTAAAAAAAATATTACCAGCAATATATTTTTGAAAAAGATATTATTACCAGCATTATATTTTTTATAAAAAAAATAACCAGAAATACATTTTTATACTAAATTTTTCAGAAATACATTTTTGTAAAAAAAAAAAAAAAATATTACCAGGAATAATTTTGGTAAGGAAAGCAAGACAGAACAAAAATGCTAGCAATATCTTTTTATAAAAGATAATATTACCGCGTATATATTTTTTTATAAAAAAAATAACCAGCAATACATTTTTATACGAAATTTACCAGAAATACATTTTTGTAAAAAAAAAAAAAAAAATAATACCAGGAATAATTTTTGTAAGGAAAGCAAAACAAAACAAAAATGCTAGCAATATATTTTTATAAAAGATAATATTACCACGTATATATTTTTTATAAAAAATTGAAAATATATATGACGCGTTTGGCGGAGGAGTGGCGTATTGAACATTTGGTAATTTTGCGGCAATACACACTTAAAAGTTTAAGGCGGTTTTTAAAATTTCTTTTCCTGGTTAGCCGTAAATAATTGTAAATGTAGGACTACCTTACACTTAAGTAAAATAATAACAATAATAATATTTATTAAGAATTTATTACAGGAATTACCAAACTTTACGAAAACATGGCTGACAATTATGTATTTAGTTACATCACAAATAAATAAGAATGATATAAATTTCGATACTATATTCGATTTGTTGTTAGATAATTTTCATTGTTTCCTTTGTTATTGGCAGCATTTTAGAATAATTTGGCTGCAGTGCTAAGTCTCCTAATTTGAAGAAACTGAAGCTATTTCGTTTATGCTTTGTTACCTCTCTTTTCCATTGTTGTTTTTAGATCGCTTTCTTCCAGTCATTTTGATGGGCAATAGCGAAATTCTGAAATTTAGAATGATCTTATTCCATTTTGAAAATAAAGCCTGTAAAAAGGAATATTTTAAATTGATATACGACCAAAGATAAAATTATTTTTGCATAAAACCTCAATGATTTCACTATAATTATGAAACAATCATGTAATGGGATTCTGCAGACAAATCTACGCTTTTTGTTCCCTCATCTCATAGCTTGGTTACCAACTATAAACCTAAACTGAACTGAAGTATTGTATAATCGGTTCTAATTTTTTTTTTTTTTTGTAAAATATTTTAACAAAAAACATCGGCATACTTTAGAAGCAGTATATATTAAATTACACCGATCGTCTTTGTTCCGACATAAAAATAAATTTATTCGATCTTTTTGTCTAATCGTGAGTTTGTATTTTTCCTTTTGACTCTGAACTGTTTATTCTGGCTTTTGCCATTTTTTGAGTTTCATTGGTGTCTTCATGTTATACCCACTTCAGCTAACCTCGTTGTAACTTCCTGGGCTAGCCGAGTGGTTTATAAATTTCCCGTTACAAAACACGTTGCCGATTACTTGTTCATTATGTAAAAACAATAGCACTTTGTTTTAGTTGGCCATTGTTCATCGGGAAATAATTTAAAAATAACATTAATGCTTTCAATGTATCGGGATTTTTGCAACAGCAAGGAACCTAAAATATGCAGAGTGAAGTCAACCATATATACAAAGTTATATACAGTGCTTGGAAGGAAAGTGTGTAGAGTGTGGCCGTCTCCCCACGCTACAGAATATCCATCAGTGACGTTGGTTGGTGCACCGGTTTTGTGCAAAGTACAGCACTCTCCAGATCCGACAACAACAGGTTTTTCTCAGTTCTCGCGCCTTGCAATATTTTCCCTCTTTCCAGAAATAACACTCCCCCTTGAAAGAAACAAGACGCCGAGAAAATCTAAGAGTATGTGACAAGGCAGCTCTTCGATATCTCAGAGAAAGAGTTCCAGGAATACTTCCACGCATAACAAAAACGCAGGATAATGTGTGTGAATTCTGAAGGGGACTACTTCGAAGGAGATTAAATGCCGAATTGATATGTGTTATAGTTTTCTTTTACATGAGCCTGTCCCGATACTTTTTAATCTAATATCTTTCTCTCTCTCTCACACACACACGCGCGCGCGCGTGCACACACATATGTGGGTGCACGCAAGCGCGTGTGTGTGTGTATTGCGTGCATTATTTACGTTATTCGGACTGTTATCCTCATCTTCATTGCCATATTCGCAACGGTTCGGCCATAATACATCAACTTAAAGATATAGACACATACAAACACACGCCATATATATATATATATATATATATATATATATATATATATATGTCACATACATATATCTGTTCCCTAATATATATATATTTTTATATATATATATATCATATATATGTCACACATATATATATATATATATTTCCCAAAATATATATATATATATATATATATATATATATATATATGTTCCACAAACGACCTTCCGCATATTCTGATCTTAGAGTTGTTCTTCTCCTAGACATCCAAGTTAGTGTACTGAACTCCATTATATATATATATATATATATATATATATATATATATATATATATATATATAAATTCCAAAAAGGAATTGGAAAAGGGCCAAAACACGATAAACAAATAAAAAACACTATATATACGAGCCGGCAAATTATTTAGAATCATCCAGAAAATAGACACCAACTACTATAAAAAATGAGTTGACAAAGAAATCGCCACGTTCTATAAAACCACCAGCAACAACATTGAAACGACCATAAACAAGGGAACAAATAATGTAGCCGACAAACCAAAACTATACAACAAGATCAAACAATTACCAAAACTTGGACCATTCCTCAAGTTAAAAGACATGCAGATTAATAAACCTGACAAAAATCAACATCGGAAAAATAAGCTAATAGTAGATCAAATATTTTCAAACCAAGGAGCAAACTAAAAATAAACTAATGGAAAAGCAGAAAATTAACAATTCGTTCAGAAACATCAACAACAAAGAAGACATTTACCACTTCATCAACGAACAAATATAAAACAACGCACGAGATCTAGCCAAACTCATATAATGATCTCAGATGAAGACCTAAACTTCATCAAACACAGTAGAATGCGTATTCTATACGACTATTACAAGATATGGTCAAAAAAGCAACACTAAGAACAACAATGTAAATAACGGTTACAGCCTTGACGTAAAAATGGACAGCTACGACGGTGCAGACATATGCGAATTTATAGACATACATCTCATCAATAAAATAGAAAACTCTATCAATAAATTTTTTTAGGTCTATACAGCGACGACGGACTAATAATCCTAAGAAATTGTGACAGTAAAACTACAGAAAATATAAGAAAAGAAATTATAGAAACCTTCAACTCACTTAAATTCACAATAGACATAAAATCAAATGTACAAGTAGTAAATTTCTCAGATATAATATTCAGTAGCAATTACTAACCATACATAAAAGCGAACAACAACCCTATATACAGCAACAAAAACTCCAACCGCCTTCTAGCACATTCAAACATATACCTATATCCATAAACAAAAGGATATCAACAAATTACGGTAACAGTAAAATATTCAACGAAAACAAAGAAACAAACGAATCAGCACGAAGAAATAGTGATAATTCAAAAAACTGGAATGCATAAACGAAAAAAACAAACAAACAAAAACAACAGAAAAAGAAACATAATCTGGCTTAATCGACCCTACAATAATATGAGAAAAACGAAAATAGGAAAATATTCTTCAATGTAATCGAAAAACAATTCACCAAATAAAACAAACTATCAAAAATCCTAACCAAAAACAGTCAAAAATAGTTACAGCTGTATGAACATGGAGGAAATAATGATTAAACAATAAAAAATACTCAACAAAACCAATACGAAAAACAGCAACAACATAAACCAGATAAAACTTCAACAACAAATACAACTTCGAAACAAAAGGAACTGCCCACTTAACAATAAATATCTAACCAATAATATAATATATAAAGCCATCGTAATAAACAACATTAACACAGACCAAAATGTTTGCATAGAAGCTATAGATACAACCTCAAAGAAAGATTTTACGAACACAAAACATCACTTTAAACAGAAAGATATGAAAGCCCACTGTACTATCAAAATAGATATGGAAAAAAAAAACCCATCGCCAACAAAATTAAATGAGAAATCTTAAAAAGAGCATCTCCGCACAATAGCAATAGCAAAAACCTAAAGAAAAAAACAAATAATACAACACAGATTAAGTGAAAAATTCACACATTTATACAAAGATATCAAATGACACCAAACTATATATAAATATGAAAAGATAGCATCAGAGAAGCCAGTAACCTTGAAGAGTGAAGGCATTACAACAATTCGCTCACG
This sequence comes from Acanthosepion pharaonis, assembly GCA_903632075.3. Classification (NCBI taxonomy): domain Eukaryota; kingdom Metazoa; phylum Mollusca; class Cephalopoda; order Sepiida; family Sepiidae; genus Acanthosepion; species Acanthosepion pharaonis. The sequence goes on from CAHIKZ030005072.1 coordinate 1,577,155, forward strand.
AAACCTCAAATTCAGCATCACTGGAATAACACCATTCCGTTAAGTGACAAGTTTCTCCACATTGCTTCTATATATATATGTATATAAACGGATCAAAAAAAATAAAATTAATATCATGCTATTAACACACACATACACACACATAGACATATATATATATATATATATATATATATATATATATATATATATATATATAACATTGGTGTATTTAGACAGCAAATTCTCTTTTAGGCGTATCTACTTGAATAAAGCACAGACATTATGTCTGCTAATTTTTAACAAAATCCGTTCATACTCACGAATAACGTTCGGTGTATTGATGTTCAAGGATGAAAGAAATGTGCTATAGCTGTTTAAATTTCTTTTATTTTCATTTCCCAAGTCAACCGTTTTGCATTTAAAAGCATAATAAAAATTACGGTAATGGATAACACGTTTGTATAAATACTTATACTAATGAAAAACATAGAGTTTTGTACCACTTGCACCCCTGAAGATGATCTTGGAAAAAGATCGAAAGTACTTGGGAAAATGAAAATAAAAGAAATTTAAACAGCTATAGCACATTTCTTTCATCCTTTAACATTAATAAACGGAATGTTATTCGTGAGTAAGAAAGGATTTTAAAATTAACAGACATAATGCCTGTAATTTATTATTCAGTCAGATATATATATATATATATATATATATATATATATATATATATATATATATATATATATATATATCAAATGAATTATTTTTTTCTGTTAAATTTGTATGTGGAATCCTCGGTGATATCTGTGAAAGGACCAAAAACATAAATTTACTCGGACAAATTAAAAGTTAACAAGTAAAAGCACCAAATATGGCCAAGTGTTCGACAAAACGTTCAGGAATAAATACGATGAGGAAAAAATGTGCCGACAAATGAGATTAAAAATTGGGATTCTTTTTTAAGTACCGCAAACGAAAACTGAATGTTAAATATATTGGTGGACAGAAATAACATAACATTTCTCAAACAGACAGCGTGATTCTAATTTATTTTTGCAGAAAAGAACTGAGCAATAAATAGACATTAGCCAAAAAATAAAAAAATGGGGTTTAATCAAAGCTGATATAGTAAACAATAAAAAAAAATATTTAAATTCAGGATAAGAACTGTTAATGCATAAAATTACCAACACCATCGTATACTTTAAAATTAATTCCAGAGGTAGACGAATAAATGTATTGCTGGTAACATTTTTTTTTCAAATTTTTATTACTAGTACTGATGTATTGGTGGTCATAATTTTTTCTTTAAAAATTCATTACTGGTAATAAATATTTTTTACAAAAAAATGTATTTCTGCTATTAAAACCGATATTTCGTAGTGTTTTGCCACCTTTTATGGGATTAACTATTTATCCATAGCTGGAACACTAACATTTGCTACCACCCGGAGTTAAGGTGGACCTGAGAACACCAGCAATAAAAGAGGTGGTTCCACGCTCTTCAAAACCTCTTGATCAGAGACCTTCCTGTAGGATGTAATTTATCCTCAGTTGGCGGTGTCTTACCCTCCTGCAGAGGTGCAGTCGGCATATTTTGAAGCCCCAGCCGATAGGTCACTCGTAAAATTTAAAATTCATTCCGGAAGTAGACAAAACAAAAGAAAAAAAAAAGATAAAATTTACATTGTGCTAAATTTCAACAGGATACAATTTATTTCACTCCACATAGCATTATACATTTTATACTGAATTCCACACAAAGCACGAGAGACGCTCAAGTAGAAATTAAGATTTCCACTTTTCTCGCACTTCTCACGTGTGGGACTTTCTTTCCGGCTTCCCGGCTAACTTTAATCTGTAAAAATTTAAATGCAATGTCAATCGCTATCTACTGTCCACCTGATTACTCTCTTCTTTTTCTGCTCATCATTAATATTTCTGTTTTTAATTCTTCCACACCCTGTAACCCCTTGTGTTTTAGTGGCATTACTGCCTTGCTTAAGATGATACCGACTAAATCTTTAAATGCAATGTCAATCGCAATCTACTGTCCACCTGATTACTCCCTTCCCTTTCTGCTCATCATTAATATTTCTGTTTTTAATTCTTCCACACCCTGTAACCCCTTGTGTTTTAGTGGCATTACTGCCTTGCTTGGGATGATAACAAAGTAAAAATTTAAATGCATTATCAATCGCTATCTACTATCATCCTGATAACTCTTTTTTCTTTTTAACCATTACTAATATTTTTGTTCCTAATTCCTCCACACCTTATAATCCCTTGTGTTTCAATGGCATTACAGACATGCACGAAGTGATCCCGATTAAACCAAAACAAGAAAAAAGATTATCGCGATAAGCAGGAAAGTAGTCTTAGATAACATTTTTTTTTTGTTATCTGTAATTTGTCGTGGTCTCTTTGAAAAGATAGTAAAGTTTCTGGTTCTTATTTTTAATTCCCATTTTTTTCTCCTAGACTGGTCGCTAGCCAAATCTAGAGGGCCCAATATACTCTACTATTTAATCCATCCATGAAGGAAGAAATGGTGAATTCTTTAATTTCTTAAATAGCGAAAGTCGACGCAATGATGTAGCCTTGGAATTGAGCTTGGCTTGCCGATTTTATTTCCCGCACAGATATAGGAATTTGCCACAAATGCGTAATGGATATGGCCCAGTCGTTATTTCCAAACATTTCGCCTCTGACATGAGACGTCAAGACAGAAATGATGAAGTAATCAAACAAACGCAGGCCTGCTCTATAAATTAGCAACTCTTGAGGAAAAAAAATAAAGCAGCTGCCTGTTCGAAATTTATACTTAACTAGTCTTCGAGTGGACATTACGGAAGACATTTTGTTCATCGGACTTTTACCTTCAGCGTTCTATGCACATAAAATTTATAAGAATTTAGAAATAATCAAATTATTTTTTCTTTATTCGACATTTTAATTCGATATATGGAACAGATCTCCTTTGTTTACATTTATTTTGCGCGAAGTTTTGATTTCCTTTTTAAATCATCATTTTGTTTATGTTCCTGTGCCAGGGAAAACACACATGCGGGAGTTTTTCCACACAATAAAGAATTTTTAGATATTTTCTTCTTTCAAGATTTAAAAAAAAAAACAACTTAGGAAATAAGCATGGTTCAATTGCTTTATACTGAAGTTCGCATAATACTAGCCTCGAAAGAGACTCAAGCTAAATGTTTGCATTCTGTGAAATACTTCTAGTAGATAAAGGAGATTATTAAAATGCGAAGAAAAGATGATATCAATTCTTGAGTTGAAGAGGTCGTTGTTGAGATTTTTAGGGAATAAAACAACGTGCCAGTTGAAACGCTAGAATTCAAATTAATTTGAATAAATGCATATCGCTTAAAGGGACGTCAGGTCTAGCGAACGAACTTATTTTATCCTCTGAGGCTGTCAAAATGTTTTACTTAGGAGATCACGTATACGATTCCAGTAGGAGTATATTGTAGCATTGCCAAAATTGGCACATTTTATTTACCATTCTGTCACCATGCAATTTTATATATATATATATATATATATATATATATATATACAGTAGAATCCCTGAAAACCGAACTAAGAAGGCCTTCCAAATATGAGGAATTAGTTACAAAGTCCAGATATGAGTGGTTACATTTCGATTAAAATAAAATAACTGAAATTAATGCAAATATATGGAGTTTAGTATGGCTCATGATCACGCATAATAGACTTTCATTTTCTGTTATATATAACGATATATGTTTCTATTTTTGTAAGGCAATTCACCCCAAACAAGGCGGGAGTGTCACTAGCACGTAAGGGGTTGCAAAGGACTGAGAACAAGAGTAAAGCGGCATCTTTGAGGAAAAGACAGAGAGAAGGACGGGGAACAAACTCAGGGTGTCAGATGTCGATAGGAATTACACTTAATAATATTATAGTCATCGGGGAAGCAAGTAAGGGGAAGAGAGTTTAACAGACGGGAAGTGCGTGAGAAGAAAGTGTTTGCGAAGGATAGACGGTTACATTTAACCGTTTTGACAATGAAAGGGTGGGACCAAGATGCCAGCCTGGTAGCTCGTTTAAATTCATGTTATCCGGAAACCAGCAAAGTAGCCCGTCTACTTGAAGAAGAGACAGAGAGAAGCCACGGCAAGCCTATGGGATAGCGATTGTAGACTAGATGCCAGGTCAGGACCTATCATATTGCATATTCGACTCTGGATTTTGTCAAGAACCTCGAGACGTACAGCGGAAGCACCAGACCATATATGACAGCAATATTCCATGCAGGACGAATGGTTGATTTATAGATTCAAAGGATGTACGCAGACGAGAAAAACTTGCTGGCACAACACAGGGAGCCAACTTTCCTTGCGATAGATAAAGCTATTGATTATATATATATATATATATATATTTTTTTTTTTTTCTAGGTACAAAATTTAATCACAGAAATAAAAACATAATAATACGAGAGATATTAAAACCGGGCGAAGCAACCGATTTCGCTCCCGCTCTTCAGGCTTCAATGGGAGATTTAATTTAAATTAAAAGCACAGAGAAAGTACAATGAAAAGGAAATGTGGAGGCGAAAAAATATGGACACAAGGAACTAGAGACATATGACAGCGAGTCCCGCTGTTTACACAAGGAAGGCTTGTGGGACCCGATGTAAAGTACCTCCAGCATCTTGAGGTGAAATAAAGAGTGTGACCGGGACAACACAGTGAACCAGTCAACACTAAAATTGGCTGCACACCCTCTGCTATTTAAGAGGTGCTCACATATGGCGGAACCATAGGTATTTGGGACATGTCCATTCAACGACAAGGTGTGATTTCTGATCTTAGTCGGAACGGGCTGTTTAATTCTCATGTCTAGGTGTTGAGTCGTCCTCCCTATGTATTCAGCACCGCAACTACAAACGTATTTATAAATAATAGAACTAATTTGATGAGGAGAGAGAACGTCCTTACATGCTGAACGAAGTATATATATATATGTATGTATGTGTGAGTGATAAAAATCTGTCTAACTGATAAATAAAATCCATTATTTTAGAAAATTATGTTTAGATACGAAAATAAACAGATATGAAAATATTGCGGAATATAATATCAGTAAGATTAAAGACACGTTTGAAAGTTTGCTTGATCGTCGAGACCAAGTCGGTTAAGGAACGTCTGATTGAACGACGGTTTTCCCTATGTCCAAGAGGACGCAGGTTTGAACCCTTCTTTAAGACTATTTTTCGAATGTTCAGGCCGGCTGAAGAAAATAAATGTACTGTTTAATTAAAAAATATAAGACGTCTACTTAAATATGAGTATCCATTAAAATAACGTTTAAAGTGATAGAACTCTGTCGGATTAATAAATACAAACCATTACGTTAGAATATGGATAAAATATTATTCACATATTGTCGACACGGAAAACAAATTGACAGACCTAAAAACACATAAACCTTCTACTTCCAACACATTCTGAAAAATTGAATTAGGGTTTAGCTTAAATTAATTTCAAAAAAAGATATATGAATCTTTGGCTTTCAATAAATAAAAAAATAAGATGAGGATTTACCGTAAATTCAATAAACAATATATTAATAATTTTTGACATGAATTAAGAATTATAAAGGAAAGATACAAAATCAACATACATCCGCATCCTGGGTAAGACGATAAACTACATCCGGCAGCAAGGCCACTAATCAGAAGGTTTTGAGGAAAGTGGAACCGCCTCTTAATTACTTCTTCTTCAGAATACGTCGACTGCACCTCTTAAAAAGAGTTATGACCGCAACACACATACACGCCAAATGAGGCATCCTGGGCAAGACGATAAACTACATACGCATCCTGGGTAAGACGATAGACTACATACGCGTCCTGGGTAAGACGATAAACTACATACGCATCCTGGGTAAGACGATAGACTATATACGCGTCCTGGGTAAGACGATAGACTACATACGCGTCCTGGATAATACGATAAACTACATACGCGTCCTTGGTAAGACGATAAACTACATACGCATCCTGCGTAAGACGATAGACTACATACGCGTCCTGGGTAAGACGATAGACTACATACGCGTCCTTGGTAAGACGATAAACTACATACGCATCCTGCGTAAGACGATAGACTACATACGCGTCCTGGGTAAGACGATAGACTACATACGCATCCTGCGTAAGACGATAGACTACATACGCATCCTGCATAAGACGATAGACTACATACGCATCCTGCGTAAGACGATAGACTATATACGCGTCCTGGGTAAGACGATAGACTACATCCGCCTCCTGGGTAAAACGATAGACTACAAACGACAGCAAGGCCGCTGATCAGGTGGTTTTGAGGATTGTGGAACCACCATCCTGACCTGGGGTGGTAGCACCTGTTAGGGTCTCAGCTATGGGGAAATATTAACCCGACAAAAAGGGGTCAAAACCTTGTGTAAGTGTAAATATAGGTTTTAATACCAGCATTAATTAATTACATTTTTGTAAAAGATTATTACCAGCAATAAATTTTTGAAAACATAATATTACCAACAATACAATTTTGGAAAAATTATTAAAAGCAATACATTTTGGTAAAACAATATTACCACCAATACATTTTGAAAAAAAAAAATATTACCAGTAATAAAAATCTTGTCAGCATTAAATAACCCACTGAGGTTGATATGCCGTAAAACAAAATAAACCAAACCAATATATACCAAGATAGATAGATAGAAAATATAACCAGCAATAAAAATCTTGTCAGCATTAAATAACCCATTGAGGTGTTGATATGCCGTAACACAAAACGAAGCAACCAATATATACTGACAGACAGATAGATAGATAGATAGATAGATATAACCAGCAAGAAAAATCTTGTCGGTATTAAATAAACCATTGTGGTTGATATGCCGTAAATCAAAACAAAGCAAACCAGACTAAATTTTAACAGATTTTTTAAAAGTCACCCATTTTCATTCTGTTTCTTTCATCAGGAGAAATTGCAGTTAGCGGAAAAAGTCCAAATGATTTATTACTTAAGCATATGCACATAGATACACCTATTTCTGTCGTTTTGGGATCTGATGAAGCCTCGTCCAGACCATCATGCAAAGGACTGTTGAAGGCGGTCACAAGTGGGCACAGCAATGCAAGAGCTGGTCAGACAATATCAAAGAGAGGACGGACATGACAACACCCGAAGGCCAACGCCAACAAATTCTCCTCGAGTCTGCGTAATTAGCACTTGGTTCCCTCGACAAGGGATGATGGTGATGATTATTATTTGCGCATAAGGGAATTTTTAAAAAAAACTCGACCGGAATTCGAACTCGGATCTCTTATTTCTGCCGAAGAAATAAACAAAGCAGATGAGGCCAGATGCAATGAAAGGAAAACTCTAAAACGAAATAATGTATCGAGGTGCATATAATGCCAGCGGCTGTACAAGAATATTAAGAAAAGAAAAGAAAAGAAAAACATTCATACCACGTGACTTCCTGCGCAGAAGTTCACAGTTATAACCAGACAGCCCGATTAGCAAACGTTTGAAATTCTGTTACACAAGAGAAATAACTTCCTCAAAACATGACAGCACCTCCAATCAACATGCAGCATTTTATTATATTTCTTTTCTTTCTCCATTTTTTTTTTTTTTCTTGCTAACTCGGCAGATTTGTTTTGACGCACTTTCAGCTTTTGATGCCCTGGGAAGTGGACAATCGGGATCACTAAACATTAATATCCTGTTTAATCACGAACGAGGCCGGTCTAAAATAAAATTCCATTTAATACGCGGCCTTTATGCAAGAGCGACCAGCACGAAAAAAAGGGTGAGTAGCAGAAGGTGAAGCTTCCATAAAAAGACGTAATAATTAAATCTCTAGAGACTTCAGCAGAGCTCACTCACTTCAAGTTGTGTGAAAGGACGCGATATTCTTTTTTCATTTTTTTTTCTCTCTTTTGGACGCCATTTTACGTTCGTTTTTCATCTGCCGACTGTTCACTTACGTAGACGAGGCGTCGTAATTAATGACACATCTTAGCCTTGTCTCTTATTCCAGAATCTGTTAACATGTCAATAGATCGTCTTTCTTGATTGGAACTGACGAACGTTAAATACCTGCTTTACACTTTAAATCTGATTCACGTTTGTGTTGTTGTTGGGTTAATTTTCTTTAGCAGCATATCAACACCTCTAGGGGTTATTTAATGCCGAAATCTAAATATTTTGAACGTATTTTCATGGCTTCAACTTCAGACAAAATGCATTGTTAATAATTTTAATATAAATATGTATTGTTGATCACCTATATCTATAAAACAGAAGATGTCTTTATGTGTGTCTGTGTGCGATTTATGCACATCCACATTTCTCGACCTATTTCGATGAAATTTTACACACACGTTGCAAATTTACCAAAACAGATCAAAACAAACTTTTCAATCTCCAGACCCCACCCCCGGGTTTGGCAGCCAAATCGATAAAACTGAAGGTGGGTACGACTTTTTCCTAAAACTAAGGCAAAGTTACACTCGAACAAAATTTTTGATGGATCTACTGATGTTCTTTGCACTTAATGCAAAACATAGATCATGTTAAGAGGTTTATGTAGAGTGCTTGATAGTTTTCTTATGACATTGGCTTCACATGAGATATTGCAAAAAAAACTATGGAAAAAAGAGTTTTTTCAGACGACTTAAAATATAAACTTGAATATATTCCTCATTTTTTATCCATTTTTTTTTCAAATATATCGCAAAAAAATGCCAACATGCAAGAAATAAGACAGTGTGGTTTTAGTCCAGTTCGCTTCCCCGCGTATAACGAAAAACTGTTCAAAAACTCGTTTTTCGACCATAACTCCATGTTTTCCGATGATTTCCAAACTTGCCATGGAAATTACATATAACAGACAAATTGTTTTGTGTGAAAAAGTTGGTTTAGATTATTTCAGTTAAGTGAACGAAATTTGAAGCAAACTAAGTCCAAAATATTTTGCCATTTAGCCAATAATTTCTGCATATGATTCCATCCTAAATTGGAATTCGAACAACCTTTGATGCAAAAATTGGAGAAGGATTATTGAAGCATTAAAAAGGAAAAATTACCGATGAACCTATTATTAACCTCAACGTTACAGTAAACATGGGAAGAAGGGGAGCTTTCATGCGTTTACACTTGCTGTTGAATCGAGCTCTGACGCTTCATCCCTGTTTTTGTTTGATTATTAGATTTGTGAAAAATGCCATACTATTTGAAAGTTATTATGGCCATAGGAAATTTACTAAATATCTAAAACATTGAAACAATTTAACCCCGAGGAGCGACCACACAAGAATGTTTTAGCAATGGAATTCCTTTATTAAGAATAAACAAACACTTTCAAAGGACATACTGTAAAAAAGGTGATGAGAGTAGTAGCTTAGTATACGAACGGATGATGCATGCAAGCGGAGACGCATGCAAACATTTCTAGACAGGGGGTGTGGATATATAGGGGGTGCGATTATACAATTGTAGGCATGTACACCATCGCCACACCGCGTACCTCGACTAGTTTTACTATAAAAATGGTCATTTTACTATAAAAATATATTGATATTCATTTTGCTATAAATATGTATTGTTGGTCATTTTACTATAAAAAGAAATTGTTGCTAGTTTTACTATAAAAATGAATTATTAGTTATTTTACTATAAATAGTTTATTGCTGCTTCTTTTACTATCAATTGGTATTGTTTCTGACTATTTCAAATGGAAAAATGTATTGTTTGTCTTTTTACTATAAAAATGTATACTTTTCTGTTTCTGTTTGAGAGGTTCACTGCTCCCCACTCCACAATAAAAAAAAAAGAATCCTAAAAAAGAGTATAGCGTATATATCGTCAGAGATTTGTTTCAAATACTGAGCTAAATTGGTCTCTCCAAAGACTGAAAATTGGACCATTTTTGAAAGCTCTTAATTATCGCATACTGAATTTCAGTGGTTTCAACAGTCGGGGGATTATTTGAAGTAAGTTACGCGAACATGAGCAAAGATAGTTTAAAATTTAGTCCAATCTTCAGCTAAATAGACTACTCTGAAAGGTTGTTTAAATTATCTATATTGGATTAACAAACAAACGAATCTTAAGTGGGGGACCAGTTGTATTTAAAAAAAAATTATTAACAAATTATCTATCATTTATTATTGTGCAATATATGTATAGCTGGACACTCGTATTCAGCCAGCCAATCCCTATTGCAGACGTATTACTCAACACCCAGACGAACCCTCTGTGGTTTATACTGAGCAGACCTTATTTACAGTTTCTGAGAAAGAGCCAGTTATTTATTTGAAGAAGGCCAGCACGATCAAGTCCTCGGTCACGATGGCTTGTGACTTCGTGCTAGCGCATCGATAGCACTATCTGTCGACGGCCGCCAATCTCACTCACAAGGCTTGAGTCAGCCCAATTTCAATCACCCTTGGTATAGTTTTCATGGAACTTTCTAAACGCTAAGATCGACCGCTTCAGTCCTTCCTCACATATCGACTATTGTGAGATTCGAACCCAGGACTCATGGTGAGAATGCGAACGTTCTAACCATACGGCCCTGTGCCCAGATTACGCAATATATTTTTCTACAAAGTTATATGTCAACAATTTTTGCTAAATTTGACGTTCTAGATACTAAATTTTGAATTGTATTTGTGACTTCTTGCTAGCCCATCGATAGCACTAGCTATCGACGGCCGCCAATCTCACCTCACAAGGCTTGAGTCAGCCCAATTTCAATCACCCTTGGTATAGTTTTCATGGAACTTTCTAAACGCTAAGATCGACCGCTTCAGTCCTTCCTCACATATCGACTATTGTGAGATTCGAACCCGGGACTCATGATGAGAATGCGAACGTTCTAACCATAATGGCCTTGTGCCCAGATTACGCAATATATTTTTCTACAAAGTTATATGTCAACAATTTTGCTAAATTTGACGTTCTTGATACTAAATTTTGAATTGTATTTGTGACTTCTTGCTAGCCCATCGATAGCACTAGCTATCGACGGCCGCCAATCTCACTCACAAGGCTTGAGTCAGCCCAATTTCAATCACCCTTGGTATAGTTTTCATGGAACTTTCTAAACGCTAAGATCGACCGCTTCAGTCCTTCCTCACATATCGACTATTGTGAGATTCGAACCCGGGACTCATGGTGAGAATGCGAACGTTCTAACCATACGGCCCTGTGCCCAGATTACGCAATATATTTTTCTCCAAAGTAATATGTCAACAATTTTGCTAAATTTGACGTTCTAGATACTAAATTTTGAATTGTATTTGTGACTTCTTGCTAGCCCATCGATAGCACTAGCTATCGACGGCCATAATCTCACTCACAAGGCTTGAGTAAGCCCAATTTCAATCACCCTTGGTATAGTTTTCATGGAACTTTCTAAACGCTAAGATCGACCGCTTCAGTCCTTCCTCACATATCGACTATTGTGAGATTCGAACCCGGGACTCATGATGAGAATGCGAACGTTCTAACCATACGGCCCTGTGCCCAGATTACGCAATATATTTTTCTACAAAGTTATATGTCAACAATTTTGCTAAATTTGACGTTCTAGATACTAAATTTTGAATTGTATTTGTGACTTCTTATAGCCCATCGATAGCACTAGCTATCGACGGCCGCCAATCTCACTCACAAGGCTTGAGTCAGCCCAATTTCAATCACCCTTGGTATAGTTTTCATGGAACTTTCTAAACGCTAAGATCGACCGCTTCAGTCCTTCCTCACATATCGACTATTGTGAGATTCGAACCCGGGACCCATGGTGAGAATGCGAACGTTCTAACCATACGGCCCTGTGCCCAGATTACGCAATATATTTTTCTACAAAGTTATATGTCAACAATTTTGCTAAATTTGACGTTCTAGATACTAAATTTTGAATTGTATTTGTGACTTCTTGCTAGCCCATCGATAGCACTAGCTATCGACGGCCGCCAATCTCACTCACAAGGCTTGAGTCAGCCCAATTTCAATCACCCTTGGTATAGTTTTCATGGAACTTTCTAAACGCTAAGATCGACCGCTTCAGTCCTTCCTCACATATCGACTATTGTGAGATTCGAACCCGGGACTCATGATGAGAATGCGAACGTTCTAACCATACGGCCCTGTGCCCAGATTACGCAATATATTTTTCTACAAACATGTATGTAAAACATTTTGCTAAATTTTACGTTCAAGAGATACTAAATTTTGAATTGTATTTCTTGAGATTTTAAACGGTTATTTTAAATAAAACTCTGTTAATTAAAGCTCCTGATGGGAAGAAAATCAAACTTGATCGGTTCGATAAGATGAAATTGTCAGCTGATCTAAAAATGATCTACATTTTGCTGTTAACTAGGGTAAGGTCTTTCTTATTAATTTTAAAGTCTTCTAAACAAAACTTCTCACTGTTACTCATCTGACTCACAATGTTCTTATTTCCATCAGCATGAATGATGCTAACCTCCAAAAAATGACTCTTGCGCCTTCTCCAGCTAACATTCTCTGCTGACATGAAGTGGAAAGATTATATTGAATCGATTGCTAAGTCTACAGCTAGGAAAGTTGGTTCCCTATGTCTTGCTATTGAATTTTTCTCGCCTGATGCTATTTTACATATTTATAAGTCTACCATTCATCCATGCATTGCATATTGCTGCCACATCTGATCTGGTGCTTCTATCTTATATATTTAGAAATTCTTGATAAAATCCTATAAAGAATTCTTGATAAAATCTATCTTGCATATTTATAAGTCTACCATTCGTCCTATATATTTGCTTTTGAATATTGCATTTATAAGCCTACATCTGGTCTACTACCACACTATGTTTCTGCTATATATTTAGAGATTCTTGAGAAAATCCAAAGAAGAATCTATCTTACATATTTATAAGTCTACCATTCATCCATGCTTTGAATATTGCTGCCATATTTGGTCTGGTGCTTCTGCTATATATTTATAGATTCTTGATAAAATCCAAAGAAGAATCTATCTTACATATTTATAAGTCTACCATTCATCCATGCATTGAATATTGCTACCACATCTGGTTTGGTGCTTCTGCTATATATTTAGAGATTCTTGATAAAAAAAAAAAAAAAAAAAACGAAAAAGCTCTCAAATGTTATTTGTCCTGACTTGATATCACGGCTTCATTCATTTTCCTAACTCCGTAATATAGCTTCATTGTACCATTGTCTCTAAATATTTTAATTGTAATTGGTTAGATGAACTTTCCGCTATTGTACCTAAACTTTATGAATGTAATCAGAGTACTAGACTGGCAATTTTCCGGCTTTATGCATCCCTGTCAACTTTGATCTTCAAAAATTTAAATGCAATGTCAATCTTTATCTACTGTCTTCCTGATTACTCTTCTACTGTTCTCGCTCAATTTCCGCCTTTGAAATTCTCTTCCGTCTTCAGTCAACGTCATTCTTCAAAAATTTAAATGCAATGTCAATCGTTATCTACTGTCTTCTTGATTCATATTCTTCTCCTTAATAATGATTGGCTTTTTCTTATTCATTCACAAAATATAACCCCGTGTGGATTAGAGGCTTTACCGCCTTGTTTATGGTGAAAGAAGTAAAAACATATTAGCAATTCCATTGGGAGATGAGTAGTCGGCCTATTGTTCAGCCCCAGCCGGCAAGTCGGAATTATTAAGTTGACATTACACCTGACTGCTATGATTTAGTTATCATAGAAAACCATTTTTGCACCCTCCCCCATCATCATATCTAATGCTAAGCCTCAGGAATGCAGGTCATTGCGACATCTTGGTCTCGCGTTTTCTACTGACTTTAAGTGGAGCAATTATAATGAATCAGTTGCTAGGTCTGTTGCTAAGAACTTTTGTTCGTGGCGTGGCAGACATTTTTTTTTCCCTGGACAGAATTCACCTTGCACGTTAATAAATCTACCATTCATTCGTCTAATGGTATCAATGTTGATCTGGCATCTCGACTTCAATCACTTCCCTAATGCCATGACGTACCTTCCCGCTGTTATGTTTCTATAAATATTTTTATGACACTTATTCTAATGAGCTCGCCATCTTGATGCTTCGACCGCACGGATTTTAAGCATACAAATAGATTGGCTATTGCTGTGAGAATAGATCGATGTAACCGTAAGTTCGATTTTAATACTTTTATTTTCTCAAATTTCTCATCCCAGGAACTCACTTCCGGTTTATGGCTTCACTGCCAACTATAATTTTCAAAAATTTAAATGCAAAGATAATCGCCATTTTATAACTTCCTGAATACTGTTCTTTTATTTCCCTCGATAAAGTCTTTTCATTCTCTTTCATGACCAGAAACACCCGTTACGTCTTAGTAACAATATCGCCTTCAATGGGGTGAAATGATTAAAAAAAAAACACAGACGAAATATGAAAGAGCAATGAAATTGACTGAACTTGAGAAACCAGTTTTCCTGAATAGAAAGATTTTATCAATTTCAAGTGAAAACAGTGGTGGCTGCTCAATCACTTAATGTTAAATATTACCTTATATGGAAACGGCAAATATTAACATTCCTTTATTCTAAAGATCCCTCAATATCAAGCCTGACTGACATTGAAGCCAGAGGGTTAATGCAGCAATCGCACGTTCCTGTATTTTCCTTTATTTTAAAGAGTAAGGCGAAGGTGGTTTCAAATGGCTTTAGTTAAGTTTATTTTACTTGGAATAATACAATTTTTGTGTTAAAATATTTTAAGTAAAATAAACTTAACTAAAACCAAAATTCTTAGTATTCTTAAAAAAAAAAACTATAATTATTTCTCGATTTATGCTGCTGCAGTGATGACAATAAGAGATTATGAGGTCATTCTCGTTCGTAGATCTTCTGTAAACTTTTAACTAAAGGTCATTATAGCTTCTATTTAGCATGATATCTAGGAAGAGTAAAGGGTTGTTAGTTTCAATTTCAAGAGTAAAATCTATTATCGGTATAACCTGTTCTTTCCGTCATATTCACCTGACCACGCGCCAAGTCTCTATTGGCTTTTCCATCGTTGTAAAATGAGGAAAACATTCTCTAATGAAATCCATATTCAAGATATATTGAAAAAAAAACCTTTCCCATCAAAACCTGCGTTAATATGCGGCACATGTACGAACGAGCTACTTTACAAGTGACAAGTCATTACAAATAATACTTAATATACAACTGATTAAAATAATTGTATTGATAAAAAGCAACGGAAATTAATTACATTGCTCAAAAAAAAAACAAAAAAACAATTAAAATGATGTCGAGACATCAAATATTTTTTAGCTAATTTGATGGCGCTGAATCTGAAAATAGCCCTATTTTTTCTTGCTTAGCTACGGTTTTTGCTGCCAAGAAGAATACTTCCAGCAGTGCATAAAATCGTGAATAGATAGAAAAGTGCATTCGACTTGAGGGTAATTACTTTGAAGGGGAAACTACGTAGTTTGTTGTTTCGAATTCAAATACATTCTTTTTGGCGCCAGTCCCCTTACTTTTCGGACTCACTCGTATATACAAACCTATATATATATATATATATATATATATATATATTGTGTGTGTATTTAGGCAGCATCTTTTCATTCATGCACGTTTCATTAAATAATATAGACAAATGTTGTCTATTTATTTTATGTTATCGTTGAACGAAGAAAGAAATTCACAATATTGATCCATATTTTTTTTAATACAATCTAAGCATTCGGCTTACATAAGCCATTATCATTTCAGTTTGTCTTTTCACAAGGCTACATTTGTAATTCCAAGTATTGATAGTATTGTGGGCTGCTGAATCATGTCATTTAAATTGTGTATATATATATATATATATATATATATATATGTGGAGGTGTATTCAATGTATATTTCTGTTTCAGATAAATATTGGGGGCTGCAGATTCTTAATGCTTTTAAATAAATTCTATAATTATTCCACGTTTTATTCTGCATTAGTGGTAAAAAAACAGTTTATGATGTCATTCTTTTTGATTTATTCTCTGTACACGTTACATTGAAGATCATTATTGGTTCTATTTAGACTGATATCTAGAAAGGGTATAGGTTTGTTAGTTTCAATTTCAAAAGTAGAATCTATTAATTATAACCCAACTTGATATCCAAAATTGTTTTTCTAACGAATTGTCATTTATGATACCGTTAACTCATGTTAGTTTTGTTTGTTTAGCGACATATCATCTCATTATGGTATTAGTAATTTCTTTTACAGAAATGTATTGCTGGAATTTTTTTTCAAAAACGTATTGCTGGTAATTCCTTTACTATGAAAATGCATTGGTAGCATCTTCAACACAAAAATGCATTTCTACGTCTTTCACAGTGTTTTGACCCCAGTTTTGGGGTTCATTATTTCCCTATAGCTGGGACCCGAGCAGGTGCTACTGCCACTGGTAAGGGTGGATCTGGAAACAAAAGCAACCAAGAAGTTGTTCCACACTCCTCAAAACCTCTTAATAAGAGGCCTTGCTACCAGATATAGCTTTTCATCATACCCAGAACGCCCAGTGACTTCTGATTCTTTGACCAAGTAATGTAGAAGCTTTGACGATTCGAAACATGCAAACATGGAAGGTGACTAGTTAAACGAGGTTTTGACCCAGAACGTCAAAACCCCTTCGTCGATAATTGCTTTTCCTCAATCTCTCAACAGCCTAGACACATAAATCGTTGATAAAGCTTCCGCGTAGAAGATAGAAGAAATAAAAACATCTTAGAAAATATATACGACCACATTTAGTGCTGTATATATCAAGATGTAATCCCGGACATCACCACGGAGCGACCCCGATAATGAGGAACCTAATAATTACACACCAAGAAAAATTTTATCACGTTCTGCTGGGCCTTTATCAGCAACTTTACAACGAACACATATTTATAATGGTTTCAAATGTGCTGCTTTTATTGCCTGGGTATCACCAGATAGTCTTTCTAGTGTGTAATAAAGACAGCACAATGGAAGACAATAATGCAAACCACAAACTGGAAGACAAATTGACAGGAAAGAAAAATCCGTCTGTGTCGTTAATATACAATTTCAACGGCTGATATTATATGTCTGAACGACTGTTGAAGTCTGTCTTCTTTGTAGCGAGCATTCAATATACGATATCAATTCCTTTCTCAAGGAGACGGGTTGTCTGATGGAAACACAACAGGAAAAAGATGCGACATTGGCGTCGAAAAATGACCAGAGAAGACATTGATTTAAATGTTATTTTCGACTCAGGAGGAAATTGTCAGCGAAAATCATTTGCTGCTTCCTTTTCTTATCGCGATGCTTGGCAATCCAATACACACTGCCAATAAACGGCCATAGATTAATTAAATGCAAACTGTCGTTATGACACGCCAAAGAAAAACAGACGAACGTTAAAATTTGGAATGAAGCTTTTATTCAATGCTATTTGATTCGTGTCCATAAATGAGGTTCAACCATTTCTTTTATACAACGGGAGACAACTGTTGTTGTCTTCATCACAAACACAAAATATTTACCGTATATACTCGTGTATCATTCGACATTTGAAGACCTAATTTCGAAGCTAATTTTAAGGGGGTCGCATCATTCACAAGATATAAAATTAGCCTATGTACTGCTGGCCCTGGCTAAGCCGTTGACCGAAATTTATATCCATTTACTGTAGTCAAAAAGTACAACTGTATTTAAAATAAACATAATTTTGATAAAAACTGATATTTTACTTAACTGTATTTAATAATAATGCATATAATATTCACATATTAATATCGCATGATAAAATACAAACATGGCGAATATGCATCTTTTTCAACGTTTACGTTTATAAGATGTTTAGCTGTTTCGCATTCGGTTATTTATGGCTGGACGGGTTTACGCAACAAGTATAGCGTTACTAACGATAATCTTATCATTCTCTTTTACTTTTTGAAAGTATTTAACTAGAAGATGAGATGAAGAGATAGAGGAGAAGAGGTTAGTCTATTGTAATTTGGTCTCCCCCCAAAAAACTCGCTACACGAGATACATGATGAAGTGATTTTTTATAAGTGTAAATTTGGGGTCGCGCGATACGCAAGATCACGCGTTACACGAAAATATATCTATCTATAAACGGCAGGATGTATGTGGGTGTGTGTAACGAATGCACGGCCGCAATTTTCGACGGATTTGCACCAACATTTACATTTTTATATTCGGTACCATATTCACAATGTTACTTTATAATGTTACGTTAGTGTATTCAGGCAATAGTCCGTTCTTATTTGGTTTTTAGATATTTTTTATCATTTTTTTTAAAAATCGGTTTCAGCAGAATTTTTTTAATCGCCATTAAAACACTAATACACAAAGGGTGGCAGGGTGTGGAAATGTGGAACAGAAATATAGCAATTTTCAAAAACTTGGAACGATTTTAAATGTGAATTAAGTTTAAGCGTCTAATGATTTTTTCTTTTTCTTTCAGATTTAACAACTTAAGTCTTTGGCAATTTCAACCATGGAAAGATTAACGACTAAACAACGTGTTAAAGTTATCGAAGCCTATTACGAAAATGGACGTTCGAATTTATAAATATACGACCCAATGATTCCGTTAGCAAAAAATGCACACCAAACAGGGACCTTTTGTGGATGCAGTGGCTTTTCAACAATCTTCTTTGGATTTTCCTAAGCACAAATGCGACAATTCTGCTTATTTACGAATGGGCTTTCTCACTAAAGAGGATTTTTGCGAAAAATCTTCATCCTCTTGTCGTTACTCGTGCACCCAATTGACGAATGTACGGCGCTCCAAATGGTCAGAAGGTTTCAGTTCTTGTGTCAATTTAATTTTGTAAACGTGTAGAGACAAATCTTTAGTCAAAATTCGATTTAACGTTGTTGAGAGAGGTTCAATTCCTGCGCGCGATGACGAATAGAGGTGTCTGGATTTTCGGCCACATTCTCGTGCACTGCAGCAATATTTTCAGCTGAACGATGTAAACGAGCACGCAGTTCTTTTTTCCCATCTGCCACCGACCCAGTTTGTTTGAATTTACGAAGAATTTTCCCAATTGCACTCTCGGTTGGTCGATTATGTTGACTAAAAATGTGTGTGAAATGCATTTCTGTTTGAAAGTCCATTTTCATAACAGGCTTCGATAAATTTAACACGCTGTTTGATTGTTAATCTTTTTTATGACTGAAATTGGCAAAGACATAAGTTGGTAAATCTGAAAGAAAGCGAAAAAAAATCATTAGACGCTTAAACTTAATTCACATTTGAAATCAATCCAAGTTATTGGAACACTTATTAATGAGCAGGGAGAGAAAAGAATAAACAGGAGGACAGTAGAGAGGGCAGGAGAAAAATCAATACTATGAAGGAGACAAAATCGAAAAACAAAGACGAATAAGAAGGTAGAAGTTAACGATTGGCATTGCATTTAAATTTTAGATCAAAGCTGTCTGGAAAGTTTAAAATCGGAAGTGTGTATTAACAGCGAGAAGTGCGATAGAAGGAACTATCATTTGTCTATATCTCTGAGATCAGGTATCACGATTATTTACATTATTCAGCCATTTATCCTCATCTTCATTTACATATTCACAATGTTTCATCAGTTTCCCGCTCCGGGCTTCTTCAGATGATTGGAATTATTCTTCAATATCTGTCTCTATCTCTGAGATGAGGTATTATGATTACTTGCGTTATTTACATTATTCGGACTTTTATCTTCATCTTCATTGCCATATTCACAACGTTTCAGCCTCTATATCTCTGAGATGAGATATTATGATTACTTGCGTTATTTACATTATTCGGACTTTTATCTTCATCTTCATTTCCATATTCACAACGTTTAAGCCTCTATATCTCTGAGATGAGGTATTATGATTACTTGCGTTATTTACATTATTCGGACAGTTATCTTCCTCTTCATTGCCATATTCACAACGTTTCAGCCTCTATATCTCTGAGATGAGATATTATGATTACTTGCGTTATTTACATTATTCGGACTTTTATCTTCATCTTCATTTCCATATTCACAACGTTTCAGCCTCTATATCTCTGAGATGAGGTATTATGATTACTTGCGTTATTTACATTATTCGGACTTTTATCTTCATCTTCATTGCCATATTCACAACGTTTCAGCCTCTATATCTCTGAGATGAGATATTATGATTACTTGCGTTATTTACATTATTCGGACTTTTATCTTCATCTTCATTTCCATATTCACAACGTTTCAGCCTCTATATCTCTGAGATGAGGTATTATGATTACTATGTTATTTACATTATTCGGACTTTTATCTTCATCTTCATTGCCATATTCACAACGTTTCAGCCTCTATATCTCTGAGATGAGATATTATGATTACTTGCGTTATTTACATTATTCGGACAGTTATCTTCCTCTTCATTGCCATATTCACAACGTTTCAGCCTCTATATCTCTGAGATGAGATATTATGATTACTTGCGTTATTTACATTATTCGGACTTTTATCTTCATCTTCATTGCCATATTCACAACGTTTCAGCCTCTATATCTCTGAGATGAGATATTATGATTACTTGCGTTATTTACATTATTCGGACTTTTATCTTCATCTTCATTTCCATATTCACAACGTTTCAGCCTCTATATCTCTGAGATGAGGTATTATGATTACTTGCGTTATTTACATTATTCGGACTTTTATCTTCATCTTCATTGCCATATTCACAACGTTTCAGCCTCTATATCTCTGAGATGAGATATTATGATTACTTGCGTTATTTACATTATTCGGACAGTTATCTTCCTCTTCATTGCCATATTCACAACGTTTCAGCCTCTATATCTCTGAGATGAGGTATTATGATTACTTGCGTTATTTACATTATTCGGACTTTTATCTTCATCTTCATTGCCATATTCCCAACGTTTCAGCCTCTATATCTCTGAGATGAGATATTATGATTACTTGCGTTAATTATATTATTCGGACTTTTATCTTCATCTTCATTGCCATTTTCACAACTTTTTCGGCCGTTGTACGGCAGAATGCTATCACCTTGTCAGAAGAGACTATAAAATTTGTCCATTAGATAAGTAAACATTTATTCATACTTAATTAGTTATGTCAATTTATAAAACTAATTTCACTGATTGTCCCTTTTTACAAGAATTAGAGTTTTACTTACCGAATATAGTAAAAAATTTATTTTACTTGTGGTGATCCATAATAAGAATTCTGGTTGGAATATGGTTGCCATTCAATGTGTCTAATACAAAAAATATCAACTTTATTTGAATTTATTCTTGAAATAGTTAAGTTTTGAAGTTTAGTAAAATTTTGTAAGCAAAAACTTGCTGGAAGTTGGCAGTACATTTCTCAGACGTATTTATGACTCTGAACTCAAAAAATGGTAAAAGCTATTTTGGGTGTCAGTACTTATCAACTCAAACCCAGCTTTCGCATCGAACGCCATGTTGAATTTCTAAAAAAAAAAAAAAAGCGCGAAAAATCAACCTGCTCTACTTAAACAGCAGGAGGTGATTGAACTTAAAAGTGAATGAAAAAAACTTTATTGATTAAAAATGATAATAAATGAACAGGTTTCAGGAAAACAGTGGATAAAGGCGTTGGTTAGATCCAGTGATAGACCCAAAAGAAGGTGAGTTCAATACCTGGTTAAGGCAGTGGAAAACTTTCAGAGGGAAAATTAGCAGAAGATAACTGATAACTGACATCCATCAAACATGGCACGTGGAACTAGAACAGTCTACCCCTGTGATCGAAATAAAGGGTTCAGTTCGAAATTCCAACCACCCGAAGAAGGCCGGAGCGTACAACGGCCGAAACGTTGTGACAAATATGGCGACAAAGATGAGGACAATAGTCCGACTAATGTAAATACTGTACATAATACCTCATCTCAGAAATATAGACAGACTCAAAACAGAAGATGTCGATTCACATTGCAGTTGAATATTTGAATATCGTAGATGAAGAGAAATTCAGAGGTGGGAAATGCGAAAAAAAACTATTAGAATAAAAATAACACTTCCAAATAAGGATTTAAATCGTAAATCAAATTTGGAATTTAGTAGTACGCTTAAATTCATCCTGTCGAATTAACAAGTGCGAGAGGTCATTAGAATAGATGCCATGAAATATTTATAGAAAAGGCAGAGGAACACCATACACCGTAAGTGGCAGAAGTTGAGATGCCATGTGAGGACTAATAACATTGCAGATCCTTTTGTAGATTTTGTCTAGGAAGCGCCAGATCAGATCTAGTCTACAGTCACTTTCTCACAGATGTGCCTTATCTTCCCTTTCTCGCTTCTATAGGTATTTTCATGGAAACTTTTCCGACGAGTTGCTTTCTCTGGTTGCCAGACTGCATGAATTTAAACGAGCTACTAGGTTGGCATTTCGGTCCCACGATCTCACTGTCGAAACGGTTAAATATAACCATCCCTTCTACTTAAAAAACTACTTCTTTCGCACTTCTCGTCTGTGAAATTCTCTTCCTCTTACTTGCTTGGCTGATAACTATAATCTTCAAATATCAAAGTGTAATCTCAATCGACATCTTTAGATACCTTGATCTTGTTCACCGTCCTTCTCTTAATCCCCTCCCCAAACACACACCCGTCCTGGCTATGACAATAAACTGCATCTGCTTCCTGGGTAAGACGATAAACTACGTCCAGCAGCAAGGCCTCTGATTAGGAGGCTTTGAGGAGCATGGAACCACCTCTAAATTGCTGGTGTTCCCAGGTCCACCTTGACCCGGGGTGGTAGGACCTGTTAGGGTTTCAACTATGGGTAAATAGTTAACCCTGAAACTGGGGTAAAAAAAAAAAAAAACTATGAAAGTGTAAAAACAGATTTTATTACCAGAAATACTTTGTAAAAAAATTATTTCCACAATAAATTTTTGAAGATAAAAAAAAAAAATTATTACCAGCAATACATTTTTGAAAAAAAAAATTACAACCCATGATTTTAAAAAGATAAATATTATTAGGAATACATTTTTGAAAAAAAAATTATTACCAGCTATACATTTTTGAGGAAAAAATATTACAAGCAATACATTTTTTTAAAAAGATTATTAGCAGCAATACATTTTTGAAGAGAAAATATTACCAGAAATAGATTTTTTGACCAAACAAAATATTAGCAACATTAAAAATTTTGTCGGCATTAAATAACCCATTGAGGTTGATATGCCGTAAAACAAAATAAACCTGACCAATATATACCAAGATAGATAGATAGATAGATAGATTCAGATAGATAGATAGATAGATAGATAGATAGATAGATAGAAAATATTACCAGCAATAAAAATGTTGTCGACATTAAATAACCCTTTGAGGTTGATATGCAGTAAAGCAAAGCAAACGAAACAGACCGCTCTCCTTTTATTTTTTCCCTTCTGCAACCACTCGTGCGTTAGTGACACTCCCGCCTTGCTTTTTGTGAAATGCTTAAAAAAACAAAAAAACAATAGAAAATAAAGCTATAAAGCAACATTGAATGCAGGGACGAATGGTAGATTAATAAATGTGTATAAAATGACAATAGGCAAAAATATTAGTATTTTTTGCCGGCGCGTTTCGTCTTCCAACTTTATCAATGCAAAATTGAAGCGAAATGTTTTTGTTTTCCTCCTTACATTAAATCCAAAGATTTAAAAAGAGAGACACTTTAGCATAAGCCTCTTTCTGGCTAATGTTAACTTCCTTTATACTAAGAGTATTTTTTTTTCCATATCATGAATATAGTAAAATTTCCGGGACAATTTAAATGTGCAAAATGGATAATGGCAATATATAATTATGTGGCACGACACAGCGAACCAAATATTTCGCAGCAGACATAAGAATTGATACAATATAAACACTTCACTATATTTGCATCTCATATTATAATCAATGCTTTTATTCTCTTTTGTTATGAATTCGGAAGCAACTTCAATGTTCTTAATAATAATTGTTTCTTTCTTTCTATCTTTCTATCAATCTATCTATCTCAGTTTGTTCATATCTATTTATCTATCTATCTATTTCTGTTCATATGTATCTGTATATCTATCTAATTCTCTTCATCTTTGTTCTCAATTCTGTCTTAGTATTTTCATATATTTCTATTTCTCTCTTACATTCTTTTCTCTCTCTCTCTCTCTGTCTCTATCTATCTATCTATCTATCTATCTATCTCTCTATCTATCCTGCTCTGTTCATATATATCTTTCTATCTATCTCGCTCTGTTCATATCTATCTATCTATCTATCTATCTATCTATCTATCTATCACACTCTGTTCATATCTTTCTATTTATCTCGCATTGTTCGTATCTATCTATCTATCTATCTATCTATCTATCTATCTATCTATCTATCTATCGCAGTCTGTTCACCTCTATCTCTCTATCTCTCTCTATCTCTCTCTCTCTGTCTCTCTCTATCTATCTATCTCATTCTCTTCAGCTTTGTTCTCAATTCTGTCTTCGTATCTTCAGATCTATCTATCTATCTATCTATCTATCTATCTATCTATCTATCTATCTATCTTACTCTGTTCATATCTATCTTTCTATCTATCTCGCTCTGTTCATATCTATCTATCTATCTATCGCAGTCTGTTCCCCCCTATCTCTCTCTCTATCTATCTATCTCATCTCTTCAGCTTTGTTCTCAATTCTGTCTTCGTATCTTCAGATCTATCTATCTATCTATCTTACTCTGTTCATATCTATCTTTCTATCTATCTCGCTCTGTTCATATCTATCTATCTATCTATCTATCTATCTATCTATCTATCTATCTATCTATCTATCGCAGTCTGTTCCCCTCTCTCTCTCTCTCTCTATCTATCTATCTATCTCATCTCTTCAGCTTTGTTCTCAATTCTGTCTTCGTATCTTCAGATCTCTCTCTCTCTATCTATCTATCTATCTATCTATCTATATCTATCCCACTCTATTCATATCTATCTATCTATCTATCTATCTATCTGTCTATCTATCTATCTATCTATCTATCTATCTATCTATCTATCTATCTCGTTCTGGTCATATCTATCTATCTATCTTAATATTTAATGTTCTTTATAACTGTTTCACTTGTGAATTGGTTTCTAAAATTGGTTTACTGTTTTCTGACTTGCAGATTTATGAACTAAAATCCTCTGTGGCACTCTCGTTTGATTGTTACAATTACAACGAGTTCTCGTTTCGTGCTTCGTATCACATACGTTATGGCCACCATTATTATTTTCCAACTCATTTACTCAATTCCATTTTCTCATCACCTTTCCGCTGGCGATCTTCTGCAGTTTGTTGCAGTTGTTTTATTTTGACTTTTATTATCTCCATCCGAAGTATATTTTTTTCTCATTTCCTCTCAATCTTAATTTCAACATTTTCATCAGCAACTCATTTGTCTTCTGTAATTCCACGCCTGTTATTATTTTAAAGTCGTTCTTTGTTTCTTTTGATGCCTGCTTTTTTTTCCTCACAGGGGAAAACTTGAGAGGATAATTCAGTTTATATCTCACACTATCTATCTATCTATCTATCTATCACACACTCATACACACATACACTATCTTTCTCTCTGTCTAGCTATCTACCTAACTCGCTCACACTAACTCACGTTCTCTCATACGCTATCTATCTATTTATCTATCTCAATCAGTTAATATCTATTATCTATTTATCAAATTATATATCTAGCTAGCTAGCAGGCGATCTCATTCTGTTCATTATCTATCTTTCATACCTGTCTATCTATCTATCTATCTATCTATCTATCTATCTATCTATCTATCTATCTATCTATCTATCAGTTTGTATCTAGCTAACTAGCTAGGCCACTCTGTTCAAATCTAACTTTCTATCTATCAGTCAGTTTGTATCTAACTAACTAGCTAGCACTCCATCGATCTCCCTCTGTTCATACTTATCTATCTATCTATCTATCTATCTATCTATTCGGTTTCTATCTATCTATCTATCTATCTATCAGTTTGTATCTAGCTAACTAGCTAGGCCACTCTGTTCAAATCTAACTTTCTATCTATCAGTCAGTTTGTATCTAACTAACTAGCTAGCACTCCATCGATCTCCCTCTGTTCATACTTTCATCTATCTATCTATCTATCTATCTATTCGGTTTCTATCTATCTATCTATCTATCAGTTTGTATCTATAACTACTCTGTTCAAATCTAACTTTCTATCTATCAGTCAGTTTGTATCTAACTAACTAGCTAGCACTCCATCGATCTCCCCTCTGTTCATACTTATCTATCTATTCATCTAATCTATTCGGTTTCTATCTATCTATCTATCTATCAGTTTGTATCTAGCTAACTAACTACTCTGTTCAAATCTAACTTTCATATCTATCAGTCAGTTTGTATCTAACTAACTAGCTAGCACTCCATCGATCTCCCTCTGTTCATACTTATCTATCTATTCATCTATCTATCTATTCGGTTTCTATCTATCTATCTATCTATCTATCAGTTTGTATCTAGCTAACTAGCTAGGCCACTCTGTTCAAATCTAACTTTCTATCTATCAGTCAGTTTGTATCTAACTAACTAGCTAGCACTCCATCGATCTCCTCTGTTCATACTTATCTATCTATCTATCTATCTATCTATTCGGTTTCTATCTATCTATCTATCTATCTATCAGTTTGTATCTAGCTAACTAGCTAGGCCACTCTGTTCAAATCTAACTTTCTATCTATCAGTCAGTTTGTATCTAACTAACTAGCTAGCACTCCATCGATCTCCTCTGTTCATACTTATCTATCTATCTATCTATCTATCTATTCGGTTTCTATCTATCTATCTATCTATCTATCAGTTTGTATCTAGCTAACTAGCTAGGCCACTCTGTTCAAATCTAACTTTCTATCTATCAGTCAGTTTGTATCTAACTAACTAGCTAGCACTCCATCGATCTCCCTCTGTTCATACTTTATCTATCTATCTATCTATCTATCTATTCGGTTTCTATTCATCTATCTATCTATCTATCAGTTTGTATCTAGCTAACTAGCTAGGCCACTCTGTTCAAATCTAACTTTCTATCTATCAGTCAGTTTGTATCTAACTAACTAGCTAGCACTCCATCGATCTCCCTCTGTTCATACTTATCTATCTATCTATCTATCTATCTATTCGGTTTCTATCTATCTATCTATCTATCTATCAGTTTGTATCTAGCTAACTAGCTAGGCCACTCTGTTCAAATCTAACTTTCTATCTATCAGTCAGTTTGTATCTAACTAACTAGCTAGCACTCCATCGATCTCCCTCTGTTCATACTTATCTATCTATCTATCTATCTATCTATCTATTCGGTTTCTATCTATCTATCTATCTATCTATCAGTTTGTATCTAGCTAACTAGCTAGGCCACTCTGTTCAAATCTAACTTTCTATCTATCAGTCAGTTTGTATCTAACTAACTAGCTAGCACTCCATCGATCTCCCTCTGTTCATACTTATCTATCTATCTATCTATTCGGTTTCTATCTATCTATCTATCTATCTATCTATCTATTCGGTTTCTATCTATCTATCTATCTATCTATCTATCTATCAGTTTGTATCTAGCTTGCTAGCTAGATAGTTAGGTCATACTGTTCAGTTGTAACGTTCTATCTATCACTCTATCGATCTCACTCTGTTCATATCTATCTATCTATCTTTCGATCTATCTATCTATGT
Source organism: Acanthosepion pharaonis (assembly GCA_903632075.3). Lineage (NCBI taxonomy): Eukaryota > Metazoa > Mollusca > Cephalopoda > Sepiida > Sepiidae > Acanthosepion > Acanthosepion pharaonis. The sequence continues at coordinate 1,604,964 of CAHIKZ030005072.1, forward strand.
ATCTATCTATCTAGCTAGCAATCTCATTCTTCATATC